>JAYMTN010000783.1:0-14812 GCA_036897425.1 Erodium trifolium | reverse complement strand
TGTACTTTTTGGATTGGTGTCTTTGTTTGGGTTAAGTTTGACAGTAGATCCGTATTTTCTGTATGTTTTGGCATAATTTGGTACATAGTAATATTTTAGCGAGTTGATTGCATTGTGGTGATATCCCACAGCTACTTGCTGAAATTGATCACAACAAGCTCCAAGGAGTTGAAAAGCAATCACATTGATTTTGCATTCAACTGTTTCATCTAGTACTTGTATTTCAGAGAACTACAACAAACAGTCAAAATAACAAGCACTCGTCTACTCTTACTGAAATATTATTCAATGAGATACTGCAAATAAGACTTCTCCAACTATAGTTAAAAAATCGTTGATTTTTGATGGATTAATGTGTCCGCAATTTTTGTGAGCTATTCTAAACTATACTCGCTCTTGTCGTATCTCCCACAGAAGCCTAAGGGAAGCAATTGGTACCTGGATGCTTCATGCACAGAATAATGAGGTAGGCTCTTGCCATCTTGATGATGTTAAGAGTTTTTATACTATGTCACCATTCACACACTAAACCTAATCCGTACATCCATGTTGCTGCAAACGAATCTTCAAACTCATCAGCTGTGTCTGATAACAAGCCCGAGGATGCATTATCAAATGAAAACGATGAGCTTACGGATCAAAACACTGTTCCAGATGCACCAGCAATCTCAACATTCTTTACTCAAGTACCAGATCCTGTCAAGTATGTCAAACACAGTTGGGAAGCCAAAAAAGACGAGGAGGGAATAAATTTTCATTGAAGAAAAGATTCAAAAGAATAGCCACTTTAATGTCCAAGCAAGCAAATTACAAAACGGCCTATCAGAGCCTCCAAAAACTCCCTCTCTGTGCCTTGCCTTCTTTTCCTGTTGTAATGTCAGAATATTTCTAATCTTCTTGCATCCCAATCCTATTCCATGCTCCTACTTTGATGTACAAGTAGCCTACCCTATCATATGTACCTTCACACCTGTTATTATCTCCTGCTTCTAGTGATTCTCCTTCCACCACCAACCCCACTTCCTAATTTCTGCCCGCCCATATAATCTTCATCATCATCCTCATCATTATCATTCCATGCCACGGTACTCTTCCCGGGTTTCACTCCTTTTCTAGGGGTAGGCCGTTTTCTCTTGATGGTTGCTGTAAATGTTGAGTAATCAATTGTGTCTTCCTTCAATGCAGTCTTGAATTCCTGTGCAACAACCAACAATATCCAAAGAACATTAGGGCAATCTCTGGTCAGATAAAATCATATATGATAAATGATCAGAGATTGATTTAAGGATTTATCTCACAAAAGTACACAAACCTTGTCACCTTTCTCATTTAACTATATCGAACTTTCAAATGTTCTCACTATACTCTATTTTGGTAGTGAATGACAAAATTATCCCTACAACAATTTAGGAGTAAATGCAAAGTTCACTATAGCAGTGACATATTATTAAAGATACGAAAATTAATGAACGGTATTTTGGTCATTTATCGCCACAATTAGAGTAAAGTGAGAAAAATTGAAGGTTCCGTATAGTTAGGTGAGAAAATTTAAAGGCCAGTGAGAAGTGTGACAAGGTTAGTGTACTTCTATGAGATTATCCCTTTATTTCATTTTCCCTGTATCTAGTTTTCAGTGTTTCTTCTTACCTGATATTTTAGAACCAGTTCTTGGTAAGTAGTAGCGAGACTTGTGCCTGTATCACTGACATTAAAGGGGATATTCTGCTTGGAGAGAACCTCTCCTGGTTTTTGAGGTTCAGTGGGCGAAAAAGCCTGGCCAAGAATACAATATAAAAAACCCTGTAAATTACATGTTATATTCTGAATGGGAAGCAAAGTCATAGTTTAAACCAATCTTCTTTACCTGGCAACGGGCATCATTCAGACTATACACAATTTTTAAATGTCTCTTTAGCCTCAAAAGAAGCCGCAGTGCAGTAGCAGATAAACAGTCAACCTGCATCAGCACCATAAATAATAATCACAATCAAGACGACTCTATGAAAATCAATACAAATCCAACATAACCAGAAAAAAAGTACTAATCATTTCCAAAATAAGTGTCCAGTCGGACTTGAGCCATAATTAAGGATTCAATTTTTAGTATCCCCATGTTCCCGCCACTCAACTTGTTGTAGCTAACCTATGGATAAAGACTATTGGTAATGCATGACTAATTAACTAACTAAAAAGGAAATGAGACACTTCAGAATATCTGTTTTAGGAAAGTGAGACGCTTAAGATATGGGGCTGTACAAAAATATAAAGAGATTCACCAGTAAATTTATATAGAATTCATTTCCATGGAAAATAAGCCTTCTCTCACCAACATCATAATAATATAAAACATAATTAAATTACCAGAATTTTCTGCACATCTTCGGGAGATACTCCATTAGAGCCAACTGAGTCCATAGCATTAACCCTTGCCTCTCCTGAGCTACCATGATCTAAAGCAGAATGAAAAGCTTGCTGTTGTTGAACTGTCCCATTCAAATCTATGGATGCCATGCTACTTGGAGGAGGCTCAACAAATGGCTCTTGTTGTATAGGCCCATTCAAATCAAATGACATATGATTGGAATAGGAAACAGACTGAGTGGCTGACTCCTGTTGGGCCACCCCATTCACACGAGACTTATCTCTTTGTGAAATGTGCAAGATCAAGGCTTTCATATTTGCTTCCAGAGCCCCTGCCCTAACTTGTGTAACTCGATTGATAGCATAGATCAAGTATAGAGGCTCATCTGGAAATGTGAAAGGCAGCAAAGCAAGTATTTCAGTGCAGTACCTGTAAAGAAAAAAGAAAAAAAATTAGCCTTCAACTGGATTGGCGAAGATGAACTCTAATACTGACTCCAATGACAAACACTCACATCAGAAAAGAGGGCATGAAATCATTCGAGCTTGGATTATCGAATTTTCGCACAATGGAGGACATGAATTTGTTCCTTGAAACCCGGTTTCCACGAATAAGCTTGTAGATTCGACAAACTCCAAGCCTTGCCTGAGCCAATGAGCCAGCATCAGATTTCCCCTTCATATTTCCAGGAAGCTTGGCTTGAACCTTATTGGTCATGTTTCCAGCCAAGCCACCAGTAATCGATTGCATGAAAGCAAATGACAATTGAAGGCCATCTCCCAACCGGCTCTCGAAAAATGCAGGATACCTGGAAGATCATACTGGTTAGCTGACAATACTGACTAGGAGATAACAAAAAAAAAGGAAGGACTGTACTTCTCATTCATATTCATCAGCAAATGATGAGCCAGCTTCGCATTCGCCTCTTGAGTATCCGTTTCAAGTGCTATAAGGTACGGAACACAAGTTATAGGATGAACAAGACCTTGACGGAGTACTATTTCCACAATCTGCATTTAGAATTTAACAAGAGAACATTAAGCTGAAGAATGAAAAAATATCCCATTCCAAAACTAAGGATGCAGAAATAGTTCATTGCAGTTAATGAACCTTTAAGGTTCCACCTTTTCAACAACTTAAGCACACACATGAATAAACGAAAACAAAACTTGTATCACATGAATAAACAAAAAAGACATGTTTTTACCTTAAGGGCAGTTTGGCGAATTTGTTCATTGAAGTCCAAGCATCTCTCTAAAATATTATCCCAATACAACTGAATTATACCACCACAGATATTAGTATCACCTGCCCCAGCAGCAACTGGTACGCTTTGGCCTCCACTTACAGAAGAATTAACTACATTACTACTTGATTTATCACCTCCCATTTGATTTTCAGCGTCAAGAAGATATTCATACATATTTTGCAATGCTTGCATCTGGTCAATAGAACGATTTAGTATATACATTGAAGACAATAAGCAAAAATTAACATACATTTTATTACCTTAAGACGCAAATCAGTACCAGAGGACAAAGTTGCCTCTAGTATTTTCCCTATATCCTTTTCCAACATGTATTCAGGCCGAGCAATAAGAACAAAACCTAAAGCCTACAAAAGTTACAAGACTCCATGAGCACACCTCAAAGTTGTATCACTTCAAGAAAGTAAGAAGGAAAAACAGATTACCTGCAAAGCTCGGGACTTCAGAACAAAATCATCCATAGAAAGATATCTTTTAAACAAGCTAAGACTTCTGGAAGTATCAACAGTTTGGTTGCAGGACATACTAAGCAAAGAGTTCCCATAGCGGATAAGTAATCCAAGGCAAAAAAGAGAACGACCTACTACCTGAAATTTGCAGAACAAAGAAGATAAGTTGTGTTGATTATAATTCTGGACAATATATTTACAAGTGAATCAAAAACATAACGCACACACTCATCCACACACACACACACACACACACACACACACAGAGGGATATATATCAACTCCAAATCATTTTAGAACTGAATAGCAACTAGACAGAAATTAAGTTTGGAACAGAAAAGGCAATGGTAGTCATAGAATCAAGCCAAAAACGAAGGTTTGAAATGTGCTTTCCCAACATGTGAGTGCTACAAATTGCATTTGCCACTCATCAATAGCCTTTCAATTTGATTACTAAATCATCTCTGTTCAGAAACATAGTATTAAGAAATACCCAGAAGGATAAGCACATTTGGTGGCATTGCATGCAGTCAGTCCTGTAAATTTCAGACAGCTTCAAGGATTTTATGATAAAAATGTTTCCAATTTTAAAGCCCTCTGTAGAGACACCATTACAAATTGCCAGCAGTTCACATGTTGCAAATTGCAATCAATCAATTGAAAATTATGAGAGGGAGAGAGATCCTTCCCATGAACTCTAGTATAATGAAATAAAATGATAAACTTGCCCTAAGTCCTAATTATTTAGGAGATCTTTCCTCAGAGCTCATTCTGTCAGAGGAGGCAGTTCAAGGTTTAAATTTGTTTTCTCTGTTGAGATAAACAACCACCTCCCATTTTCAGCAAAATGAAGTAGCTTTAGAAAAAAATAACATAATATTTTACTACAGCCACCAACCTGTTTGTTATCTGTAGTCTGGGTATCCAGGCATTTAAAGAATACTTGAATAAGATACTCAACCACACTAGCACCTTTCCCTGCTACTTTACTAACAGAGCAGAGGCACCTGCAATATAATTCATATCAGCTATAAAGATCATCTAAAAAATAAATAAAAATTTATTTCTTAAAGATGGGAGTAATGAGGGTAATATTAAAGAGATTTTTGCACTCAACCAAAAACAAGCAAAAATGCAAGGTTCATCGGTGTCTTCAAAAATCCTTGTTCATTCTATTTCTAATATGCTATGGACTCCATGAGGGTGAAGTTATGATAAAGAAACTAAAATATTATAATATAAAGGAAAGAAGGAGCAAGCGGAAACCGAGCCTACTTGATGCAGGCATGAACAACTGTCAAGAAAGAATGTCGAACAATCATGTGTTTCAAGTCTTGCTCTAGTTCCTCAACAACTGTTTGCTCTAACTTCCTAAGCGAAGGTAACACAGCATCAACGATACAGATTATACTCTCCAACAATTGTGCGACCACCTGATTGTCAACCTAAACAAAGAAAAGAAAGTTATGAATAAGTGAATCTAATAAACACACAAACCAAAAAATCACCCCAAAAAAAGAACAATAAGCAATAGCCTTCGACTAAAAAAGCAAATAAATGAGAAGTGTCAAAGCTAACATTTAACTCCTAAAACAAATTAAAGTAACAATGAAAGGTTTGTAAATTTGATTCCATTTAGCAAAGATAGGACAAATAAAATAAGGTTAGTTCCATTTTAGGCTGTCAATAAAAATTGCCAATTAGCCATGTATTATGATGCCTCACATCTAGGGAATTTTGAACCTTGTATCTACTAGCTAAATTCTTTACTGTCTGTAACTATGGTGTATCATGAAAGAGGACTACAAAGCACTTAAGAGCTTCTAGGTGTTATCTGTAGACGTAACTAATGTTCATTAGGAATGTGTAAATTTAGCTTGCTCTCAAGTTAGAACCACGAGTATAAATAGGGTGTACTTTAGTGGCTAAAATATTAAGAAATCAACCGCTTTTGAGAGTTAATACGGTTTGAGGGACTGGTTGGCATTGATATTTTCACCTCAATTGTTATTTTCTTTTGCTCTGATCAAGTCTGCAGAGGTGTTTTTTAGGATTTCGAACCCCTGAAGAGCGATAATCTGCTATCACCTCCCTGCCCATTGGATTCCTCTGAGCCATCCATACTGATGTTTGGGGACCATGTCGTATCACTTCTACTTCGGTTTTCGCTATTTTGTGACCTTTGTTGAGGATTATTTCCATTGCCCTTGATTATTTTTGATGAAACAATGTCCTCAATTATTTTCTATTTATCAAGAATTGGGCGTTGAATTTAAAAGTCATTTCACTGTTAGCATATGCATTCTTCTCATAGATAATGCCCGAGACTATTTTATCCATATAAACAATTTATGAGCACTAGTGACATAATTTATCTACCCATGTCGTTTCAGGGATGATGCAGATTTTATTGTGTTATTTAATCAATAATATACCTTTATCTGTCTTGCAATACCAAATTCTGCATTCCATATTACTCCGAAGTCTGAATATAGTATCTATATCACTTCCTCTTCGCAGAATTTGTGCACTTGTTTTGTCCGTGATAAAGCAGGCTAAGTTGTCTACCAAGACTATCAAATGTATCTTCTAAGGATACTCTTGCCTCCAAAAAATTTACTAGTGTTATTTTCCCTATTATCAATCCTTATTTTGCATCTACTTATGCTTCTTCCAATCACTTCCTCTGAGCATACCATTGTTTGAAATGTTCTGCCTCTCCCTTCCAGTCTCCTTCACCCCTAGCACTCACGCCTTTTAAAAGTTTGTTCTCGAGGTCCTCATACTCTCTATCCAGCCCAGTGGCTATCAATTGGATTCTCATATGATGGGCTTTGAGAAGATTTTAATAAAATAATCACCGTAAAGGAAACTCTTAATAGTGCAAAATACAATCACCATAAACCATAAGTAGACAATATATCAATAAACCATAATAGTAAAATAGAATGTAGAATGCAGATTACCCGAGTCTTAAGATATGGCTGTAGAGTAACCACAAATTGGGAAGGGTCAGATGATGGTGAACATAGCATTGGATCCACAGCACAAAATGCATGCAAGGCTAGCACATAAGGAAGTGTATGCAGCTCCACATCCTTGCTATTGATCTCCTCCACCTAATTGTGAAAAAGAGATTCCACTTTATCTATAAAATCAAACAGTGAAAGCAACACAATGTAACACTGCAAAACTAACAAGAGTACCTGCAGTATCCTTTCCAGTAAGCACTTGCACATCAACACACAACGCTTACGAACTGATGCAAGTGACACAGGATTGATCCCAACAGCTTTAGCTGATTGTGGAAAAAAGTCTAGGGCCAAATTGCGCTTGATTATGGTGACAAGAAGCTGATTATTTGGCATCCTCTTCAGAACCTCAACAATCTGCTCCGTCTTCTTTGCCACTTCCAATGGAACAGAACTGCCATCTCCAAAAAACTGAGTCTGAGAACTAGTAGGTTCCTCAAACCAGAACTCATAAAATGTCTTGCAAACCAGATCCTACAAATTACGAACATGTAATACAAGTCAACAATAAAGATACCATATTTTGTTTAAGAGAATGTGGTTGATTATTTTCTTCACCAACTTGATCAAGTAAAGATAAATCAAATCACTTTGGCCCATAATAAGTTCCCTACACAAAATGCCATAAAGGCCATTTAAAAAAAAGCTAGCACAGCCAGAACTAGCAAATCAAATTGAGAGTATAATATTATTCATTCCTTCTGAGGACAAAAACAACTCCTACTTCCTTCAGGATCCTTGACTACAAAGACAGTGTAAGGTGCGGGAAGGATGATTTCACTAGGGAGACAAATAAAAGTCAGAAAGTAATTATGTTTTCCAAGTTTCACCAGAAACATTCTCATACTTCGTGATTCAAATGTATGTATTGACTTGAATGAGAGTACTGAGCCAGCTCATAAGCAGAAAAGAAAATTGTTTCCCGCCACAACATAATCATTTTATGTCAGCGCGGCATGAAAAAAGAAATGCAGAATCTGATTACTTCAAAATTACCTGAATGCTCAACTCATCATCACTAACACGAGAAATTATGTCAATGCAAGCTTTTGTAAAATCAGAGAAGTTAGCATTTGCACTGCACATATCTCTGACAATTTTAATAGCTCGTTTTCGTACACTGACTCCTGTATCCTTAATTCTCTCCGCAACCTTCTGAAAATACTGCAGAGCAATTGACCAAAGACAATTAGGTAACAGCCAAGCAAACAACATCTCAATGATATTAACCTGATCATACCTGCAAACCAACATCAGGATGTGAAGCAATATGTCTACCAACAAGTTCTAACGCTGCTTCTCTTACAGATATTGCAGAATCACAAAACCTTCCTTCAACAGCTGATTGTACACGTTTGTCACGTAGTACCTCAGGGTCAGCTTCAACAATAATACTTACCTGTTCCCATCAACAGAAAACAAAATAAAGCACGATAAGTTTCATCAAGATAAGTACAAAAGAAAATTTTCAAATGCCCGGAGAAGGTTTTTGACACTTACAGCTCGTAATGCCTTAGCTCTAATAACAGGAGAGTTCTCCATTAAACTTGCCTGTTAACAACCACGACACAAGTGTAAGAGTCTTGCATCGCAATCAGGGAGCAACAATGATAATTTTACTAACCAGCAGCATGTGGAGAATCTTATCAAACCCTCTGGAGAATGAATTGTTTTGTCCCAATTCTAATGTTATCTTCTTTACCGAATCCCTCCTCAACGAAGAAGAAATAGCACCTGAATCACGTACAATTGCCTTTGATTTTAATCTTGAGAGGTAGTAATTCAACTTCTGTTCGGATTTTGCACCATCCTTGTACCATAGGCAGAGATAAAACCTACCAGAAGATATCCCCTGTTAGTACTAATGCAAATATAAAATTAGTACAAAGATGGGTTCATTGAATACGAACCAGCGAACAAAAAGATGCACATCATCTGAAGAATTAGCATCTTGGAGGCAATTAAGTAGCATATGTTGGACCAGTTCCACTTTAGATATTGGAAGAGAAGCCACAGAACTTTCTGTTGAATTAAGGTTTTGTTTTTCAGCATCCTTGTACTGCGACTTTGAATACGATTTTAATACAAGAATTTGCTTCCTGCAGAGACAAAACTGACAGTACCAGCTGCGGTTTGGGACTTCGTGTTCTCTTACTCCCAAGCAATCAGCATGAAACAATCTCTGGCAATCTTGACATGTTAACAACACTTTTTCAGCCCTGTCATCCATGCAAACTGAACAAGCATCTTTTGGGTAACTCGATTCAGCATCACCCTCACGACCCAATTCCTGTAATATCCATAAATTGTCTCTGCTGCAAAGGACAGCATCTTGCTTCAACCTTGCAGCAATAACACCAAGGAGATCGATGGCAAGAGTACGTGCAGAGGTATCTTTTGATTTCAGCCCAGCATTCTGAAGCAATAAGACGCAAAGAACCTGCAAGTAATTCCTTCAGTAAGGAAACCATGTGATGTGATGCATTTGATTGCAATAACAGTGTATCTCTTAAGTATGATTGTTGAATTATTTGACATAGGCTACATACAGTATTCCAATACTAAAAGGTCAACCTTTTAGTTAGGATTGTCTCTTTCCTTATTATGTAGCTTATATATATTTTTTCTGTATTGATGATACCTCCAGAAGAGAAGCTGAGGCAGGATATTCCGGTAAGTTCAATGTTGTCAATAAATCCATGACAAGATTCTCCATCATCACTTTCAACTCAGACGCATCCTGATTCTTCACAGCAGTAAAACGCTGAAGTACACGAGTCCAGAATAGACAACATGCCTCTGTGGCTGCTTCATAGGATTTAACAGGGTAACCAGCATCAATGGAGACCTCCAATATGGGATTAACACCTGATGCTTGTCTTAAAGCATCTGGAAGATTTGCACTATAGTGAATCAACTGAATCAACAAAGCACTGATCATTTGAATCTGCCTTTGTTCTTCATCAGGCAGATGGTAGGATCTCAATGCCTTCTTTGAAACAGGTAATTTCATAAGCAGCTGTAGAGTTTCATCCATCACATAAGTGCGATGATGTGTATATGAATAAAATATCTGCAAGATTAATGGAATTTAGTCCTACAATAAATTTGGATGTCTAAGCACATGTAAAGCACAAACGTTCCATGACAAGGAAAAAAATTACCCCACAGATTAGGCCAATTGCCTTAAGTTGCAAGAGCTGGATATTATCCACCAAAAATGTTGTAAAGCTTGTCTTTACCAATTGTAGAATGCAACTATCTGATAGCCTCTCTATTAGCAACAAATCCTTGAGTAAACCAAGAATAGTGCACAGTTTCTGAAGGATGGTACTCACAGCTGTAGAGACCCTACGAAAAGGGGAAAAAGATCATTTCACATTATTAAACTCACTCCAACATAAAAGCTAGAGCTATTAAGTGGCACTAGATCCACTCTTTCAATGTGAGACACTTCAACACTCCCCTCATGTGCAGACTGGAGAACAGAAAGGGTTCGTGTGAGGAAGCACAAACGAGTCACAGGCTCAATACCATACCAAACTCAAGTATCGCATTGAACTTATAGCCCAGGTTGCAATAAGTTTAACACGCTAGATAACTCAATGAAATGTTCAAATAGTTCTGAGGATAGATATTTATCAGCACACCTGTTTGATGCTGATTTCTTTACTTTGACATTCTTAGTAGTGCGTCGTTTCTTGCTAGCTGAACCAGATTCATCATCAAATTCTTCATCTTCATCTTCTGAGAAATGAAAAGAAGAAATGTAGCTCAGTATCACAAACCTAAAAATCATTTTACACATTCAGTTAATGAGGTGTAAAATGGCAAATCAAACTATACATTATTGCATGACAACAAAGAAAATGAAGGGGATGCCATCTACATAAAAAATGATCTGCTGAATCTGATAAAGATGAATTACATGGAAATAAAGTTAGGAGTACAAGAACAGAATGAGTTGACATGAAATCATTTTTTCTTGCACAAGGCTAACCTTCAAGTGCCCCATTTTCTTTTGGTTTATGCAAAGCACGATATGATGGATCATAGGCATACATGACATCCACTATCTGATGCCTCGAAAATTCCAGGATTCTTTCTATTATCTGTTCCAGACACATGCTACAATCAGTTGTGCATAACTAAACGACATCTGCTGTTCAGCACTACATATTATAGAAACAAAATAATTACTTCGCTCTTAAATATGTAGAACAAAAAAGGATAAATGTTTACCTCTTCTTTGTATAACTGCTTTGACATGTCACTATGAGTCATTACTGCTAAAGCTGCATGAATGGACTCCAAGGCCGAAAAAATCAACAGGGCTACATCTGAATCTGACTGGAAATTGCACAGCATGAAATATGTCTCAAGAGTTTAAATAATACATTAAACTACATAAATAAATATCCAGATCTTAAGAATGGTGTCATTAAGTTACATGATCATATTCTTCAATGGATGAACCTTCTGCCCGATGTATCTGATGATCAAGAACCCTCAATAGTCTTACAAGGTGGTCTGCAGGAACCAAATGTAAGAGCCTCCTCGCACGGATAGACATTATTTCACTTACAAGGGTTCTTAGATCACCAAGGGACAGTGGTAACCACTCTGCATCATCTCTATCATCATTAGGGATCTCGGCTCTGCTACAGAAATCTTCCAAGATCTCGCAAAAATTTCCAATGGTGGCATCTACACAATGACAACACATAGAAGCATACACATAAAGGAAAATAATAAGAACTAACTGAGAATATGAAAACCAAAAATTAGCTAGACATACCTTGAAGTTCTTGGGGATCTGGTCCACCTGATGACGGGACATCATCTGCACCTCTTTTCTTGCTCTTGGGTTTCTTAGCAGATGAAGTAGATGTATCCTGCAATTTCATCATTGTACATGAAGGAGAAAGAAACGGCAATAATCATAATAGTTAATACCCAATGATTACGTACATCAGGAAGAAGACGGCCAAACTGATAAGTCTGAGACTGTCTTCCAATAAGGTCTTTTGGGGGTTTAACTGTATAAGGTGAAGTAGGCCCAAATGACTTCTCAGGTTCTGTACGAACGGAGATTTCCTCCTTTGCATGACCTGAGAAACTTGAACAATGCAAACAACTATAACTAAAGAACCAGTAAATCACAGGAACACTTAGAAATATAATTGAACAGCACAGAATTCACAGATGCTAAAAATTCCATACCAACCCCTCATACAGCAACCATATTGTTCTAAGACAACATTTACTCGATGCAAATAGACTGTAAGGAGAAAAGGCAAAACAATTTGTGTGATACATAGTTATCTGTTCACAAAAATAGTTTACTTACCATCTTTTTGGTAAAATACTAAACCAATTAGACTTCCATGAATAAATGTTAGGAATTTAGATCAAAATCTGCAAACCCGTTCTTTTTTCATCTCACAAACTTAAGGTTTTAACCCTCTATTTCTACATAAAATCCAATTATTATTTTTAATTATTTTTAATATATAATCACTAATGAAAACCTAATCTCCACGGATTTGTTATAAAGCACTTTGATTCATGACAAGTTTCTGTGCACAGCATAATCCTTCTTTTACGAGTCTGCACTGCATATTCTATTTTGGTAATTAACAATATCTGAGTTCACTGTACTCTGTATTATACTATTTGGTGACAATACTTGTATTACTTACATTTTTCTGCATAGTCTACCATTACGCACCAACTTGAGCATATTGCAATAGTATTTCCAATAAAAACATCCAATAATACAAACCTTAGACACATGCCAACTGTCGAACCATACAACAAAAATGCATATGTGTATATATATACATAAGAAATAAAAATAAAAGAAACACTTACAATTACCTGCAGTCCCTCGTAGTAAGTATATTGTAACTAATGATTTATTTCTTAGTAATACAAACCAAAAATACAAATGTCTGAAACACCCTGATGTTGTGCATTAAAGCACCATCTCACAATACCATGTCCAGATCTCCTACATTTGTGGCATTAATTTTCTGGCAAATATCATTTAAAATTACCTAGTTTGGCGGTAACTATGAAATTTAGATACATGGTGATGCTTCCATTGCTATATTATTTCATATCTTGAACCAATTCTAGCCAAAGACACAACACCACAACTTCAGATTGTATGCAGAAAACATACAAGTAGCATGATTATTCCAATAAAATTAAAGATACACAATATTACGATTAAAAAATAGTACATAAAAAGAACTGAGGCTGAAACAGTAATAGAAAATGTGTGTAATTAGTTTACCTGGAGTGTGGTACTCGAATGCCTCCTGGTTGTATTTAAGAACTTCTGTGCAAAGCTGTAAAGGCTCCACATAATCATTTGAATCTATCTGTACACCATCTTTAAATTTCCTGCATTAAACACCAGATATGAGTATAACCGCATCCAGTAGCCAATGCAGTCAAGTTACATAAGATCAGTGCTTTTGCTAAATAGCAAATAAGTGCAGTCTCAGTTGCATAGCGCCAATTACACATACGGTCTTTAACAATTACCGTTTGACTGTTCTTTTCCTCCTAAATAGCTGTCATTGCAAAATGATTTTCACTTCCTAGTCAATAATTCAATAGTAGTGTTTTAATTTAAAGTCACAGGTTTTTAATTGGGGAAATGTAAGGGTCTACAGAACTCTTTCTTGAGGCCTCTCATATAAGAGATGCATCAGTGGTTGTGAGCAAACGATCTGCAGTAAATTAATAGTTTAAGTGTGTAAAAAAATTGAATTCTTTTTAATCTAATATAACGGTTTTTCTTTTTAATTGGGGAAAGGGATAGGTGTACAAAACTCAATCCCCCTCATATAAGAGAATGACTGTGTGTCTACGTGTGCTAATTTTAAGTGGTAAATTAACAGTTTAAGCTAGTCCAAATTTCAGATTCTCTAAATTAAGTTACTTAGACCAAAGATGTGTTAAAGATACACCATAAATGCATTACCATACACATAATTTCAACTTAACTCAGTTATTCAAATACAATTGATTGCTATAACAAGAGCTGGTGCAGAAAATCCTCAAGGCCACGTCATAAATTAAGATACTAGTAAAACATGCAATTACATGGAAATAAACAGTTGATGGCACAATTCTTCATATCAACAACTTTGACTATCTTCAGTTACCTTAACTGAGAAAAGAAAGATGTTAGTTACCCCTCCAAATAAAATATTTGAAATACAGTTGAAGAACCCCTGCCATTGGAATGATCATACAAATTCTTCTCAAACACACCATTTTAAATTAAACACGATATAAATTTCAAAAATCTTACAGCCTAAGCAAACAGGAAATATCAATGCCATAGCTAAAACCACTTGAAACTCAATTCTATAGTTTCTACTAACTTCAGCTACTCCCTTAAGTTCAACTCTTGAAGTACAACTAAAGTGAACATAAAACGAAAATGCAGCGGATAAACGAGAAAATACAAAAGGAAGCACTTACAAATAAGACACATCGGTTTCTCCAAGCAGATCAGCGATGTCACTAGCTTGACTGAGAACTTCTCTCCGGTCCAGCGACCTCAAAGTGGCGCCACTACCTTCGAACAGCCGGAGGTCTTGATCAGATGCGCCGAAGAACACGGGGAGCGACGGCAGCGGCAGGCACGGCGCAACCTCGGAGGGAACGGTGTTCGGGAGGC
>JAYMTN010000782.1:0-14820 GCA_036897425.1 Erodium trifolium | reverse complement strand
GTTCGAACAACTTTCTGTCAATGATCGCCTTGGCCCTCCCCCGGCATCGAGTTCTTTAATTGATTCGATGCCTACTGTTAAGATCACACAGAGACACCTCCGGTCTGATTCACACTGTCCTGTTTGTCAAGATATGTTTGAGATAGGTTCTGAAGCCAGGCAAATGCCGTGTAAGCATATCTATCACTCTGACTGTATCGTGCCATGGCTGGTTCAGCACAACTCATGCCCTGTTTGCCGCCAGGAAATGCCTCCTCAAGGAGCTGGTGGTGGTAGAATCACACAGAGTTCAAGTAGTAGCAATAGAAGCAACAATGGTAGTAGTTCTGGTGGAAGGGAGAGAAACAGAGAGAACCAAGGTAGAAGAAATCCTTTCACTAGTTGGTGGCCTTTCAGATCATCTACATCTACTTCTCAGAATAGAACATCTTGAAGCAGCTCCTCTACAGTGACTGAAAGTAACCATCAAATGGGATATTCTGATATCACTGGTCACATGGCTAGTTTGATGAAATTACTTGGAGTTGATAGGAGTGTTGTTGTTTAAAGGTAAAGTAATGTTTATTGGGTTCAACTTGCATCGAATTTGTAAATGGCACATACATTTCTCTTTGGTGAATTTACGTGTGATTCATTAGCAGTCGTCTCTTCTTTGTATGTTTGATAATTGTTGATTTTTTGTTTGTATTTGGAATAAAATGATATTTTTAGTGCAATGTTTGGAGATATGGTTTCTCAATTGTGCAAAGGCCATAATGGGCTGTTATATGTTTCATTATCGCGGATTACATACTGTCAGATTTGTAGTACTACAGATCGAAAAACGTGCTTGAGTTTTGGTACTCAGATTCCGAGTTTAGATGCTTGAGTTTTGGGAGGCTGAATTTTGGTGATCAGATGTTGAGTTTTAGATGTTCATAGTGGATATATGCTGACATAGATAGTATACCAAAAAAAAAAAAATCCTAAATTCTACCCTTCAATCTTAAAAATCCAACTCTAAAGAATAGTGGATAACATGGGCAATGTATTATCCAGGCAATAATATCGGTTACGGCATCTATGTGTCTAATAGCGGGTAAGTAGTGTCATCTATGACGTGTGTGCATCTATGTGTCTAATAGCGGGTAAGTAGTGTCATCTATGACGTGTGTGCAATAAGGCATATCGAGGTCCATTATGTGGTGTGATGAGATAGCCATCTAGTATCTTGGTTTTACGGCATCGATGTGTCTAATAGTGTGTAAGTAGTGTCATCTATGATGTGTGTGCAATAAGGCATAGAGGTCCATTATGTGGTGTGATGAGATAACCATCATAGTATCTTGGTTTTGTATTGTCAGAGATAAGATTTTCCATATAAAACCAAGAATAATAAAAATCAATAGTCATGTTTGTAATAGTAACGGTCATATGTGAATAGTAAAAGTCACGGATAAACAGTGAGGACCAGACTCCCATATCATTCAACCCTAAATTCAACCATTTAACCTAAAATTCTGTCCTAATTTCAACACTTGAGAAGTTCAATTCCATCCATAAGTCAAAAACCTATAGGTCAGGCAGATCCCTAAATGCTTCAGTTTCTTCTCATGCCGATGCAGCCGGAAGTCTCTTTTATAATGAGATTGGAGTACAGCAGATGAGAAGGAGAAGGAGATCGCCATTGGCAGTGCTCGCAGGAGATGCCGAGTTCGGCATGGCACTTCAGCATCGACAACGGCTGCAACGTCTCTCAACCTCAGTAACGTCGGAACTCTGGCATCGGCAAAACTGCCAGCACTCCCGTTTTCATCATTACTTAATACAAACCTGTTTGTGTACTTGATCATACGTATTGCAGACATTTTTAACTAGTTTGAGTTCAATGTCTACCAGAGTTTCAAGAAATTGAAATAGCCTGTTTAAGAAAACAAGCTTGATATTGCAAGAAAGTAGACAATAACGGGAACATTAATAATAATTATTCTTTAAGTTATAAGACAAAGAACATTGGCAAGCGTTTCTTGTCTGGGAACTCACATTCTAAAATCAAAATAGGATACAAATGCAGCGGCCAATTACAAATACAATCTCAAGAGCTTCTACACTAAATAAAAAAAATACTAAGCGTTTTAGTAAGTCCTCTACCTGTCAACTAGAGTGAATCTTCAGAACGTGCAGGCAGGCCCAGCAAAGAACACAGTGATGCATAATACTGTACAAACAAAAAGGAGCCTTACCCCAACCAATCCTAATCAAGTTGTTTCATCCATCGCCTCTGGTCAGTCAGCTTCAGCATGATACAGTGAAACTCTTCAATATCATACCAGGATCACTTACTGATCATCCAACTCTACAAGCTGTGCCCTTCTCTCAGCAGCCTTCTTCCTCACAAAGATACCCCATCTCAAGGCAGCTTTGAGTTTCAGCCAACCAACAACAGCTTTTCCAGAACGGCTCCTATCATCATCGAAGAGGTAGTTTGGAGACGGAGCAGACATGTATGTGGATGAATAAGGAAACCCATCTTCATTAACACTGCTTTTGCCATGGTCTCCCATGTTGAAGATGCGAAGCAGATTTTGCATATCTTCATTTTCGAGCATCTCGTGACTTCTCATTCGGATTTCTTCCTCTGGGAAAAAATCCTCTAATCCCCTGTAGCTCATGTTTGATGTACCAGCAGTCTGGAAGCTGGGTGGGGATGGCTGTGCCTGTGAGGGAGCGAGGGCCAAGACATGATCATTCCTTGGAGGTTGGGGTTGGAGAGATGTGTTGACCAACTGAGTATGAAGAGGAAAGGAGCTGCCATTGAACTGATTGGGAGCATTGAGGTTTACATTCTGTGACTGTACCGGGAACTCAGTTGCAACATTGTCATTATAACCTACAGACATAGAAACAACAGCAGCTTGAGGGTTCGGTGAATTAAAATATAGACATTTAACAGGTATATATACCTCCCACTGTTAGATTTGGTCCTAGAGAAGATTGCTCTGAAGGAGCAGGAACTGGTATACTTGGGAGAACAAGTTGATTGCCAAATGGATTTGAATAATCTTGTGATGGCATTGGAACTTCAGTTTGGGGACCAACTAAAGGCTTGTCCTCGTTGAAGTTAAGAAGAGATTTTCCGTCATACTCTATGACATGCATCCAATTGTCATATGCCTTCTTCACCAAGGTATCCACGTAAACCTGCAAGAATCAAGCCGTTAATGTCTGATACCTTAATGGATATTGTAATTTTTGAATGATTAAGTTTATAAGAATCCAATGGATCCATGTAGACATGCATCCAATGGATACCAATGACTACAAATCCTCAATTTTAGCAAAAAGAAAAGTCAATCATGACAGGTCATGGGGGCCTGGGATGGAAAGTCGAGCTCTATCTCTTCGAATCCTCATTTTTTGCAACAAAACCTACAAAATTTAGCCCACTGGGGTTGGCCTGATGCTCAGTGAGCTCTCTCTCCTCTATTATGAACTATGGTACTGAAGGTGGCCCTGGCAATGACTTCAGTCAAACAGACTGCGTTCAGACCTCAAGGTATCTGGTTTGAGTCATAGAGGCATAGGAACAAGGAAATGCAGGTCATTACCTTCTGACTGTCAGAAAGAGAATCAGCCGAGTAAAACTGTCCATTAGCAATTAAACCACTCAGCTCATAGATATTGTTGAAAACAGCACCAACATTCCTTGCCTCATCATCATAATACACATAAAGCTTCCCACTGAGAACACAAGTTTTTGCATGCTCCACAAGAACATCCCACATCTTATTTGACATGCCACTTCCAAGAATCTACAACAAAAAGAAAAAAAAAAGTGCATTAATGAAAAAGAATCTACAACAAAAAGAAAAAGAAAAAGAACGCATTAATGAAGTGTAATATGTGAAATTCATTTATAGACTTCGGTTACAAAAACTGACATTCTTACATTCCGCAATCTCTGAGAGTCCCTCACTACAAGTTGCAGAAAGTCTTCAACTGTATATATTCCAGCTTTATTCAGCCTCTTGTGAAATGACCCATCTTTTCCTATCTTCTCCAGTCTCCAAACTTCATCATTTAAAGCAGGTGGATAGTGTTTCTTATATACTGCAAAGAAATCAAATGCCATGTTTATCATATTCCATCACATAAAAGCATAAAAAAAAATACTAGTATTGGCATTAATCATGAACGCACACTCTCCACGGTGATCCTTCACAGTGAAGGCATCAGTTTTTGCTTCTCGAACACGAACACCCTCAAAATAACCCGAGGCAACTTTCAGTCCTAGCCTAAACTTCCTGCTCCTTATCCAGCTAGAGTTGTCAGTAAATGAGAGCTCCCCTAGTGTTCCTACACCTTCCTTGAGTGTCACTTGCAGGTCCCCAGTCAGAAGTGGTCTCTTTCCTTCACGTTCTTTCACAACATGGCTATCAAATTCTTCTTCAGTCCAGCTAACATCATTTTCATTGTTGAAATCACCTTCAAGTACAACAACATCAAGTTTCATTGATGATTCTGGACCTGATGTTACAACTTGTCCTGTGCTTGCATCAATCAAGACAATATGGATTGAGCTACCCTGCTCGCCTTCAACTTTCCCTCCAGTAAAAAGAGAGGGAGGTAACCTAGACCTGAAGTGCAGCTGTAAGTTTCTTCCATCAGGCCCTTCTATATGTTTGGTAGACGACCTGCATTTTCTCAACTATTAGAAGGCTAAACCACTGTTATGGAAGCACCACATAGCATAAAACACAGTAACAGAAATAGGAACAAACAAAAACCACAATACAGCAATGAAAAGGCAACTTGACTTAACTGTAACAAACAGGTGAAAGGCGAAGTTAAAACATGTAACTTGCTAAAGCAATTGGTATCCTAAGAGAACCCTGCCATGAGCCTTGGCCAAAAGGAATCAGCAATTCTGGAAATCTATTCAGCTTAGACTCATTAACTGCAATTATCTAGCACATAAGCAAGAAAACAAATAGCAACACAACCACTACAAAGTTCAGTATGTAATATTAGTTCTTTCCATAACCCAACTCAGGACATTATGAAAGGAACCTTTGGCACCCTAAGAAAATGAAATAGATCAAAGATCAAAGATGAAAATGAAATGATATGAACTAGGACTACCTGATAAACAGTGGACTATGATAACAAAATAATCACAGGTGATAATCACCTATTCAAGATACACATGACAGAATCTTAAAGTGATAAATAAACCATAAGATCAAAAAATGCCCAATTTAAATACCACGAGACAAAAACGGTCAAATGTAGTTAATCCATGTGGTTCGAAGAAGACGCCAGATAACTGTTCATGACAAAGAAAGAAAAGCTAACCTACTGCATGGCTAACTTTATCAAGCTAACCAAACTTCATACCTTGCATTTAGTTCGGCAGGACCCAATTTTGCTAAAGCACGCTCCACTTCTTCACTGACCTGTTCAGTATCAAAGTCAATAAGGAAAACTCTAGACAGAGAAAGCACAACTTACCAACTGAATACATAAGTAGACACTTCTCTAAGGGTTTTCTGTAAGACACAAAAATATGTCTCCAACAATCAAGGAACCGAAGTCAAACACTTGTTAAACTTATTTACAATACAAATGTAAATGGCACGCCCACACTGCAGAGAAGTCTTGAAAAATAAGCACTCAGATAAAACTATTTTTTGGGGGGTACATGTAGTACAATGCACATAATTCTTCTATGTACATCTTAACAATAAAACACACAAAAGACAAAAAAAAAAACTTGAGAAACAACAAAAACACAGACATAAGTTATTTTTTTGGGGTACCAGTGATAATGCCTAATTTTGGGGCAACAGTGATATCGAAGTTCTTTCAATTTGGAACACTACAACACTCCCCCTCACGTGCAGGGTGGAAGACACAAAGGGTCACAGGCCCAATATCAAACCATCTTTGATACTATGTTAAACCTACTCCAATCTAAAATCTTAAGCTATTAGATGGAGGACCCAACAGGCTAATCAAGAGGTCACTTAATCTAGATTCTTCCTATGTGGGGAAACTTCAACAAACACAATTGTAACACGTACAATGTCACAAATGAAACACACAAAAGACAGTTATTCCAAACAAAATTAAAAGGAACAAACTCCAGAAAGATAGGAAAAAAAACATTTTCTCTTACAACTCTCCGAAGAATAGGCTCCAATGATGAACAAAGTTTCTGCAGACTATCCACCTTGAGAGCTTCCACGATTACACTGCATCAAATTTGAAAATCTTTATTGAACAATACACAATGCCTTCATCAACAATGTTAAGAAAATTCAATGAAACAACCAATAGCAGGAATGTAAGGTCACAAACAACCTACTGTAAATAGTCTTTTTCATCCATTCATATCACCACCAAACTTACCCTCTTTTTTTCTATCACATCTGAGCCATTTCATATTTAATCTACTCATAAATACTCTCTATCTTCACTCACTTGAGCTATAATTTATCCACAACGAAGCTGGGATTAAGCTTCATTTTCCTAATCAAAATAATTCTTCAATTCACACATAATAGCTCAACCAAACAAAACAAATTCCAGAAAATTACTCCCAAATAACAAAATAAGAACATACCTGGCTAAAGCAGGTCGTTTCCTGTCATGCTGAGCTTCGTCCGCTGAAGCTGAATCAAAACCTCTCTTTTCCCTAGCCATGTTATTTGATCTCTCTCTATCTACCCACTACGCCACACTCAAACTCCAAAATGAAGAAGAAACACTTGAACAAGCTGCCAACCCGTTTGGCAACCGAGAAAATGTCAGAAAAACAAAATCTCAAACCATTAGTTCGGCTTGGGGCAACAAACAAAATCAAAAGCGGAGAGAGAAGAGTTAAACAAGGCAGTGAGCCTCGAGAACCCTTGTAATTATTTTATATATTCTCCTCCGTATTCTCGGCAACCAAACAGAGGTACGATCTAACGAATAAATGTTCTCAGTGGATAAGGAAAGAGAAAAGGGAAAGATAAAAAGCGAGCGGGAAAGTAAAACCAAGAGAGAAACTTCCTCGAAGTGTCTTCGAATTTTCGCCCACCAATTTATTTTTGCTTTATTTTTTATTTTCACTATCAAAACTGTGCTCTGTTTTGTCACGACGAGGCTCGTTTTCGGGAGGTGATCTGTGACCGTCGGGCAGAGGAGAGGGGCTCATCGCCGCCGTTCTTTTTTTAATATTCCTTATTTGGGAATCTTTTTAAAAAACATATAGAGAGGGACAGGACACGTGACCGGATTTGGCGCTCTCTGCTGACTGTGTACCGCCTGTTTCGGAGGCTAGATTTTTTGGAAATTCATAGGTTTATTTTGCCTTCCCAAATCTAGACCCCAGGTACGTACGATGCAACAGCCAGCAGGTGATGTGGCTGGATTAATTTATGTCTTAAATATTGATAAATTTAACTTAATTTATAAATACTTGGTGTCAATTTTTCCCATCATACTGGTAATTAAAAATAAAACTTGAAACGATAAAAAAATTATTATACCTCTTTTTTTAAGCGAAAATAACATATATTAATAAATAATAATCAAATGAGAATCAATATCTCGTTTTGGAGGGACATGCAATGAATCCTCTGGGGACTTCTCGGGTATTGGAGATGGATTACTTGGCCCCGAGCCCCCTCCTACCTCTAGAGCCTCCTCGGGTACCGGCCGTTCTTATTTCCATGGGGTCTCCTTAATGGACAACGAGCATCTGAAGCACCACATAGCCGGGGAAAATTTTCGTAGTTTTTGTGAAGCATCAATCTGAGAATAGAGATCGTTTTCCTATTTTTTTTAACTGGATTATCCAGTGCATCTGTTCATAAGATCAACGTTCTGAGAATGTATGAAACTACGTCTAGCCTCTATCGATTTTTCTTTAAAATATTCCATTATTCTTATTATGATAAAAAAAAGACAACTTGAAGAAGTTGTGTTTATGTTTGATAAAATAACATAAACAAAAGAGTTTTTTTTTTGAGGTATAAGCAAAAGAGTTTTCTATGGTATGAGTATTCTGTACGTGATTTTTATTTTCCTTTTGTCAAATTTATCATATTTGATGGAGTGAGAGATGAGTGATATGGCTAGAGAGAGGAAAAGTAAGGCTTGCAGCAAAGCCCAAATGATATATTGGGCCTATGTTCAATCATTCAGCGGGCCAGATCCAATTCCGAGGCCTTGTTTGTTTCTATTTAACTGGACCCAGTTCAGGCCAACCATGGATAATCAAGATAACACGTTTGCAATTAATCAACTATATTACCATTTTCGAATCATTTGACGTAAAGGAGCTACTGCGCCGTCTCGTTCTTAGCCACAATGATCCGTCCCCGAATCCGATGATGCGATGATCCTGGCTCTTTGTCGTTGTAAGTCTCGCCTTTCACAATTCTTGTTCTTCAAAGCATCTCGTCATTTTGCGATGAAAACAAATAATCTCATGACATTTCCCGCCAATATGCTTCACTTGAACTGTATTCGCTATTTTCATCTCTGTTTCGTGATTTTGTTTGACCCGTGTGTTCGTGCTGTTATTTTACCATCTGGGTTTTTGTGAATTTGGTTCATCTGAAGGATGGGGACCAAGAATTTCTTATTGGGCTCAGTTTTGCTTGTGATTCTGGTTTTTGAAGGTTGCTGTTTTGAGAAAGCATCTTCTGCCAATGTTACTTATGATCACAGAGCACTGGTCATTGATGGGAAGAGAAGAATTTTGCAGTCTGGTTCCATCCACTATCCTCGAAGCACTCCCGAGGTAAATTATGGTTTTGGATTGGGGTTTATTAGGTGTTGGTGTTGCATTTTGTATGATGACATGTGTTTTTATTTGAGATTGGTTGTGAACAATTTCAGGTGTGGCCAGAACTTATCAGGAAGTCCAAGGAAGGAGGTCTTGATGTTATCGAGACCTACGTGTTTTGGAACTATCATGAGCCCGTCAAAGGACAGGTATGGTGTTAGCTCTATAAATGATTTTCTACCAACTGTTGTTTTCACTAGTTTCTTCCTTATCTCATAGTTAAAATGATTAAGTATCCGTGTGCTATGAAGGTGTGAATTGTTGCCTACTTGTTGTTAAGTGATTGTTATACACCTTGACGTGGTTGAGATAGATGGTACAACTTAGTAGGTGCCTTTTGTGGAAAATTAGTCACTTAAAGTTAAATCAGTTAATATGATAAAATGACATAAGAGGGTAAATCTTTGGTTTACGAGCAAAACTTCTAGCGACTCTTTCTTCTACCAATACACATTGGTGAAACTAGATTTCCCTTTTAGTTGGTTGCTTGCCTATGGAAAAATAAGTTTGTTTCATATGTCCATTGAAGTTTTCTTCCTCCGTAATTGATTTGTGCCCTTTTCCCGTAATGTAACTATACTTGTAAACGAGATAGCTGTCTGCAATTCCCTTAATATAAAATTTTCATTATTGATTGGTCTAAGCTAGAGATAGCTAAGAATGAACTGTAGCTGGCTGTATGGTGTTTGAACTGAGCCATGATCTGATAGAATTGAAACACTATTTCTTATATCTACTTTATATTTGCATCTGTTATTATTAGTTGGGATAACTGATAATTCTTTCTTTTCCATCTCAGTACTACTTTGAAGGTAGGTTTGACTTGGTCAGGTTCGTGAAGACAGTGCAGGAAGCTGGCCTTATGGTTCATTTGAGGATTGGACCTTATGCTTGTGCTGAATGGAACTATGGGTTTGTTTCAATTACATTATTCTTGCAATGCATTATATCATGTTCCATTTCCCTTGTCTTGTATACTTCACTGCCCAATAATTTCATTATTCATACCCCAGAAAAGTACGTAGTCCCAACTTTAGTTCCATATTAGTACTATGTTATTTAAGCTTTTAACTTATTACTGCACTGCGAAAAATCCCAAACCATAGTTTCATACATTCCAGATTCCTTGTATGGTATTCTTGCCAGCAGACAAAAAACCAGTGCTTAGCCACATCAGAGTTTCTGTTAAAAGTTGCTGTTGGAAATAAAAATCTTCTACATGAATGTTTATATTTTGAACTTGATTATGACAGGGGGTTCCCTCTTTGGTTGCACTTCATTCCTGGGATTCAATTTAGAACTACAAATTACCTTTTCAAGGTATAAACTGCTGGATCCTTTTGCCAGTTATTCTTTATGTTCTGTTTTTCTTTAACTGCATATATAATGTTTTCCAGACTATTTTCTTTTTCATCTTCGCATACATTATCATTGATGACATTAATACAATTTAATGCACAATGTTCTGAGTTTTATTATTGCATGTTTCTGTTTACCCTTATGTTGTGTGTAACAGTCTAATATTTCCTGTGTAGAATGAAATGGAACTGTTTCTTGTGAAAATTGTTGGATTGATGAAGGAGGAAAATCTCTTTGCCTCACAGGGAGGACCTATCATTCTTGCACAGGTGGTAGTCCAATTGAATGCTTGAAATATCCAGCTAGTTCTTTCAGTATTCATTCCGCTTCATATATTTTGTTATTATTTACTTATCTGAAAGTTATCTATCAAGAATAAGTCACATGAATGAACAAGTTGTAGATTTCATACCATATCGATGTATCATCCTGATCTACACTTGAAACATATTAACGCAACATTTTTATCTTCTTTTTCTTCTTAGTGATTATGTACTTTAGACTAAATCTCACATTTTCATTTGCACTGAACAGGTTGAGAATGAATATGGAGATGTTGAATGGGCATATGGGATTGCCGGAGAGTTATATGTCAAATGGGCCGCAGAAACTGCTATTAGTCTTAATACAACAGTACCATGGGTGATGTGCTCACAAGCTGATGCGCCAGATCCAATTGTACGTTATGTATTAAATAGTTGATTTAGTATTAACCCATTCACATTCCCTTAATATTTAAAATCACCCTCTCCATTTGCTTGGAAGTTCTTCTCAAGCATGTTGAGTAATGATTTTCATCAACCAATACTTCTGCATGAATTAAGGGTTGTGGGAGAAGTGACAGAACTTTTATGTACGAAGCATGAGATCCTTTGTTCCAGTCCCCACACCTAAGCTATTGCCTATCCAAAAATAAAATAAAAAATAATTCTACACGTAGAACAGAGCATCTATTGAGAGAGAAGAAAGTTTTTTTTAGTCTAAAAGTTATGGGACATAAAGATTTTTCTTTATAGATTTCTATCTTTAATGGAAAGGTTTAACTACCATATAAACTACAAGTTACTTGCAGATAAACACATGCAATGGATTTTATTGTGATACTTTCACTCCAAATTCTCCTTCCAAACCAAAGATCTGGACAGAGAACTACAGTGGATGGTAACAGTCAACAAATTTACTTAATTGACAATTACAGCTATGTAAAAGTGACGGAGATGGCTGTTGTTTTAGACTTACCTGAAAATGGACAAGCATTAGTTAACCATCCTACCTATTGCTGTAATGTAGGCTCCTTGCATTTGGCTATCCAATTCCTCATCGGCCCGTTGAAGACCTTGCTTTTGCTGTAGCACGCTTTTTTGAAACTGGTGGAACTCTTCAAAACTATTATATGGTGAGCCTAAATAATATCTTTTGAATTTTACTTTTAAATAAACTATTAGTCACCTCTCTTAACGTTGTCACCATGATTTGGTGCTGATTTTACTTGCAGTATTTTGGTGGAACAAACTTTGGACGGACAGCTGGTGGTCCTTTAATTTCCACAACCTATGACTATGATGCCCCTATAGACGAGTATGGTAAAGTTTCCAACATTTGGTGATTGTGCCCCATCATTTCACCATTAAGAAATTCATGCAACTAATTAGTTCGCTAATCTATACTTTATTTGGTCGGGCTGCTTGTTTCTTTTCTTTCTTTACACTCTCACACACTTCTTGTCTAGTTGAGTACTTTAAGTTTTAAAGACACCTCTTCAGTACGGTTAAGTGCATTTACTTGCATGGTTTGAGTATCAATGGAATGATCAGGTTCTAGTGACTGACTATACTCTGTCATTGGATGATAGATTTGAGGTTATGTGATTTATGTCTTGTTGAGTCATTTGTCAATAACTTGACTTAGATGCCTTCATGATTATCCAAGTGACCCTTTTTATTTGTAACTTGTGAACATATTAGGAAGCATATATTAGTGAGACTTCTTCCTTCATGCTTTTGGGATTCTGAGTCTTTGAACTTTGTTAAAGTGTGTGTCCCACATCAAAAGTGTGTGGATTAATTGGCCACTTGATAAACATATTGGTGGCTCCATCTATCAGCTTGAGCTTTTGGGTTGGATCGGGATTTGACATGGTATCAGAGCCCGGTTTGGGCCTGTGTTAAGGAACCTCCCCTCGCTACCTGACTGTGCCACGTGCGAGGCCCGCACGTGAGGGGGAGTATTAAAGTGTGTGTCCCACATTGGAAGTGTGTCGATGAATTGGCCACTTGATAAACATATTGATGCCCTCCACCTATCAGCTTGAGCTTTTGTGTTGGATTGGGATATGACAAACTTGATAAAGCCTCAATCTAATACTAGGTTATGATTTTCTTGCTGATCCTCATGTTATGGATATATACGTTCAGGATTTATCAGGCAGCCTAAGTGGGGCCACCTGCGTGCTCTGCACAAGGCAATTAAGCACTGTGAAGAATTTTTAATCAGTTCAGATCCAACTCATGTGCAACTAGGAGTTAACTTAGAGGTATGCAAGTCATTTATCAATCCATATATGCAGAAATTAGCCATGTAGGATGGAGAAGTAGATTTGCTAGTGATAAGTTAAAGTTTGTTAGCAGAACCACTTTGTTCTGCAAATTCTAGCTTTTGTCTCAACTTTTTGGTGACTCCCTCTTTTTCTTCTCTGAACTACTTTGTTACGTTCATTTCCATTTTACCAGGCTCATATTTACTATAAAGCTGCAAATGACTGTGCTGCCTTTCTTGCAAACTATGGCAGCCTTTTAGATGCAAATGTTACATTTAATGGACATTCATACTTCCTTCCTGCCTGGTCCGTGAGCATCCTCCCAGACTGTAAGAATGTCATATTTAACACAGCAAAGGTACATTTGTTATTGCATTTTAGTTCATGTGCACTATAAAGTCAGTTGTTCTTTGAATTTAGGGATAATCTCACAAAAGTACACTAACCTTGTCATCATTGACTTTTAAATTTTCTCACCTAACTACACCGAACTTTTAAATTTTCCCACTTTACTCTAATTTGGTAACAAGTGACAAATACCCTTAATTTGTTCAGTTTTGTTTGCATAATCTTCACATGCTGTTATTCAACTGAACTTGTTCATCATATTGTTGGTGACTTGAAGGTTGTTTCACAAAGAAATCTTGGTGATTTATCATCTGGTCACCCCACTAGTGTAAATGTGCTTCCACTTGCAACATCAGTTTGGAGTTGGTATAAAGAAGAAGTGGGCATTTGGAACAATGACTCATTTTCGGAATCAGTTTTATTGGAACAGATAAATACCACAAAAGACGTTAGTGACTATCTATGGTACACAACTAGGTAATACATTCACTTCAACCATTTATACTCTATGACTGATTACATGTCAACAATAATTTCATCTTTTCAGAAGACAGCGGAATCATCATATTTTCTTTCCTCAGATTAGTAATGCATCCTATAGATTAAATACCAGGCTTCTAGAAATATTCTATGACACTTTCAGTTCTGGATACATCTTGGTGCTTTGACTGAACCAAAGAAATATCCAAAAAAGGTGTTTCAAATTTCAGATATAGATGAAATGTCACCCATATAAATTGCCCACCTAGGCTAGGACTCAAAACACTACTGAAGAATATTATCTGGCATTTAGAGGTCTATTGATCACTACAATGATAAATAAAGATATCTGGTATACTCCTTTTAAAGTTACTTATCACTCACTGGATTTCTTCTGACTATTTTATTACTAGCAGTATTACAGTTGATGAACAAATCAAGGCCGTTGAGGAGGACTTGGTTCTTTTCATTGAGAGTTTGGGACATGCTGCACTTGTTTTTGTAAACAAAAGACTCATAGGTACGTCCTAGTGGTTGCAGGTGACAAAGTCTACTTGTATACCTCTTTAGATTTTCTCTCAGGCTGACTTCATTGGTATGCTGACATATAAAAAAATTCATGGCATAATAAACCTGGTTGTTATTGGTCTTTAAGGACAAATTGAAGAAGCATTCAGTTTTAGTGCAGTACTTGGTTCAGTTTTGCCTTTGCTTTCATAATAATGGATATGGTTGGTATTGAAGTTTGTAACCAATTTCAACTAAGTTTACTTTATAGACTATACTGTTGCCTAAAGGGATGAATAAGGTTGGAATTGTTGACCCTATGAATGTTGATTAAAGAGATTTACTTGCATATACATGTTCTGGAAATGTGTTGTAGTCTGTTATATGTAAAATGCTGGCAAGTTTACCGGTATACAACCCAGGTTTAAGTGAGCTATATTTATGTGGCATTTAGTGAAAGGGAGGAAATACCGAAAAATATAAGAACCAGGAATGATTTTAATGTTCATTTTACTTGTTCATTTACTGGGCTGGGGTTATGGACAAAATGTAGTGTGGTCAAGCATCAATAACATCAGTTCAATAATATTTTTAGCGATAAAGAAAGCATCAATTATACCAGTTTAGCTTTAAAGTGAATCCTTCTTTTATCTTGCTCTAGCTACATTGTTTGTAGGGGTATTTACATTATGGTACCCATATGTTTGGTCCACGGATATTAAGGTACCCTTATGATTTTTTATTATATTTGTGTACCCTAATGTTCCGTCCA
>JAYMTN010000781.1:0-14820 GCA_036897425.1 Erodium trifolium | reverse complement strand
ATTCATCCTACACATGGTATTTTAAACATCATATGTATTCTTCGTAAAAATTGTAATATGTTGTATAATTGTTATTGATATTGCAAAGTTTCGGTTTGAAATCATCTCAATGATCTTATCTTGTAACTATTTGTTAATTGCATGTTAAACTAAAAAGGTTTCACTAAGCTTTTTTGGACATGCGTGATGTTTAAAATATAGTAAATCTTGTAACAATTATTATATGTTATATGATTGTTATTTGCAAACATTTAGGTTAGGGATCACCACAATGAACTTACCCTATAATGATTTGTAACAATTATGAACTTACCACATTTATGGTTGTAACAATTATTGCATGTTTCCACCATATTTATGTATGCAAAATTGATTAACATGTGTAGTGTTTAGTTACCCACAAGTAGATTATAAACATATGATTGAGTCAATACCTTATGGAGTTTTATATATGCGTAGACCAGAGATATCCACAGATAACTTGATAGTCTAACTAACTGATAAATAATACGTCACTCAATTAAGTCAATTTTGAATCTTACGACTTTGTAATAATGAAGAAATATGTTGACTACCCACAGGAGCACCATGATTTCTTGTTGTAATATTTCAATTATGTTATGTGTTTATTGACTACTTAAATGCTTGCTGTATCTCTATAAATTGTAGTTTTTTTTTACATGCTAATTTGACATCCTTCATCTCTATTGTTCCAATCCTCACTGTGACCAACTTCTTAGAATGGAAAGAGAAAGTTGAGTTCACTTTAGAAGTACTTGATTTGGATCTGACGTTTCATTTGAAAAGTCAGCTCCACTTATTATATCTAGTACTGAGGCTGAAAAGATTTTCCATAGAGTTTGGAAGAAATTGAACATTGAGCTTATGTTCTTAAGGATGACATTTCTAATAATCATTAAGAGTTCTCTTTTATCACCGGAGAACACTAAAGATTATCTGGAAGATATGAAATAACGGTTTAGGATTGTACGGAAACCTATGACAAATCTTACAACCATGACGCTTGATGGCACAGGGTCTATGCATGAATATTGCATTGATATGACCAACCTAACGGCTAATTAAGAAATTTGGGAATGATTGTGGAAGAATAATTTCTCGCCCAATTCATCCAAAGTACATTGCCTCCTCAGTATGGGCCATTCCAAATTCATTATAATACCATAGTGAATGAATTGACTAATGAACTGGTACAAGAGGAAGTCATAATGAACCGTGAAGGTATTAAGGTTGCCCATCATATTCAAGAAGTTGGACATAAAACTAGGTACATACCACTACACCAAATGTTCACATCAGCGACCAAAACATTTGGTCGCTATTGTAGATATTTTGGTCGCGGTTGAAACTTAGCGACCAAACAGTTGGTCGCTCTTGATTGGTCGTTCTTGTAGCGTTTTTTTTTCAATACCGACCAAATATTATTTAGTCGCTGTTGAATATATTGCACGACTAATTTCCGGTGGTCGTTGTTTAATTTTCAACCCCGACTAAATGAATTTAGTCGCTATTGGAAAACATGTTTATTAACGACCAAATCTATTTTTGGTCGCTGTTGAAAATATTTTCAGTAACGACAGAATCTATTTTTGGTCGCTGTTGAAAAAATTTTCATTAACGACAGAATTTTTTTTTGTCGTTGTTGAAACATTTTCAGTAACGACATAATCTATATTTGGTCGCTGTTGAAATCCTTTTCATTAACGACCACACCTATATTCGGTCGGTGTTGAAAATGTTTAATACCGACTGAAATTTCCAGTCGCTGTTAAACATCTTCAGTTAAGCCACAACATCTTGCTGTTCTTTACTTGTTTCAAATTAAATATATATCATGTTAACTACGTGAATGAAAAAAAAAAGTCTCACATCGCTCAGAAGAGAAAATAACTCCCCATCAATTCTTCAAAAAAAAAAAAAACTCCCCATCAATCATTTATAAATAAAATCCCCACTTCTCAAGTTTTGATATTCCTCGTAGTTTGATCTCTTGCATTCTTTCATTGGGCTAACTATATTGTGGGTGTAATTCAAGTTTTCAATGAGTTCGTATTCTAGTTTAAATTATTTTTTTACATTTTTTAATTGCTCTTTTTGGATTGGTCCGGATAAAATCAGTATCTGGTCTGAATACGGATGGTCAAAAATCCGGACAATATCCGATCATTCGAACTGGATATGGACATTCATTTTCAATATCTGAATGATCTGGACTAGACAATTAAATGGGTCCCAAACCGGTAATTCGGTCCGGTTACAACCCTACCTAAAACCCATGCTAACCTAATCCTTTATCTTATTTTCTCACGCCATTTTTTTTCTTCAACGCCCTTGTCAATTACCATACCTCGTCTCTCCAACTAGATCTATTACGTTGACTCACACTAGTTTTGACTATCAAAACAAAGCTATTGTTCATAGGGGATACATTGGAGAAGTAGAGGTCTCACTGAAGACGAAAAAATCATGTGGCATCTCCCGAGTGGCTGAAAGGCGAAGCAGAGATCAACTCCTAGTGTCGTTACAGACCTTCGGTTTTAAAGATTCGACAGTAAAGATTGACATCGTAAAACTACGTCGTTGATATCGTAAATTAACGATCAGTAGTTGATGAAAACCGAGATTAGAACAATAACTAACACCCGATAACAAAAGCGAAGCAGGGATCAACATCCCTACAAGGATGCCCTATAAGGTTGTGAACATCAGGCCGAGTCTTAAGGTTAGATCTACCGAACCCAAGAAAACTGGGCCCGGTTATCATTTGACGGTACGTTGATCCGCAAGGTCACATTTGGTTGTGCGGTACGATTCGGACACACGCCGGCTGCACAACAGTGTTTCTGTATCCCACGCAATTTGCAAAATAGACTCACTGGATCACAAATCCCGATCTCCTCACCGCCCCTGCTCAGATCTCCGGAGAGGAAATTGAGCTGCCGGAGAAGAAGCAGCTTCTAGAAGATGGGGGTTCCGGCGTTCTACAGGTGGCTCGCCGATCGGTATGCGCGGTCGGTGTCGGACGTGGTAGAGGACGAGAGAGAGATCGTCGATGTCTCCAAACCTAACCCTAACGGCATCGAGTTCGACAACTTGTACCTTGACATGAATGGTATCATTCATCCCTGTTTCCACCCCGAAGGAAAGGTATTTACCTCTTCTTCTTCTTCGTTAATCAATTATGAATTCAATCTCTTTTGTTCTCGTTTTGTGTTATGTGTTCAAACTACTGCTCCACAGTTATGAATTTCAATTTTGCACTTCAATTTTCATATGCTAAAAGGGTATCTAATCTGCATTCATGCTTGTTTCGAGTTCTGAAGCTAAAATGTTATTGGATTGTTATCATTGATGGAAGCTCTGTCTTGAGCCAATTTCTCTCTTGAATTAGTTATGTAAGGAAAAAACACACTTAAACTCTATGGCTTGCTACATCCTGCAGACTGCACCTGCCACCTATGACGATGTCTTTAAGTCAATATTTGCTTACATTGATCATATCTTCTCATTGGTTCGTCCAAGAAAGCTTCTTTATATGGCAATTGGTAAGCTCTTTGCCCATCTGTTCCTGTTGCTTTCGTTTCCTTTCACCATGTTTTGTTGGGTTTTCATTCCCTCTCCAAATTTTCTAGATGGGGTTGCGCCAAGAGCTAAGATGAACCAGCAACGTTCTCGCCGCTTCAGAGCTGCCAAAGATGCCGCGGAGGCTGTAAGCTCCTCTTTTCTTAATGCTTGTGTTGGTTTGGGTTTCTAATAGAAAACTCAATAATCTTATCGCCCTTTCCTTCATTGCACATTAGGAAGCTGAGGAAGAGCGACTAAGGAAAGATTTTGAGGCTGAGGGTAGACTTTTGTCTCCTAAAGCAAAGCCTGAAACTTGTGACTCAAATGTCATCACTCCAGGCACTCAATTTATGGCTGTGCTCTCGGTAGCATTACAGTACTATATACAATCTAGGTTGAACCACAACCCAGGGTGGCGGTATACAAAGGTCTGTCTTGCTGTATCTTATGTTCTCCTTATCTCTCTTACTCTTAAAATTTCAGATGAGTTCTCTAGGTTTTCCCACATTTTCTAGTTTTCAGGATACCGTCTCTCTAAATTATTTGTGGGTCTGCATTGGTTGATTGTTTGAAGGTTATTCTTTCTGATGCAAATGTTCCTGGTGAGGGGGAACACAAAATCATGTCATACATTCGGTTACAAAGAAACCTTCCTGGTTTTGATCCCAACACTCGGCACTGTCTATATGGTCTGGTGAGTCATTTTTTTTTGGTATTGGGTTTGTGTGCATATCTCATCTTAAATCTGGAATCCTTAATTTAGTTTTCTCGATATTTTTACTAGAACTACAAGTATGATTTCAACATTTTTTTGTACTCTCTGCTGTTCCAAATTAACGATTTGCTTTGATTACATTAGGATGCAGATTTAATAATGCTGTCTTTAGCCACACATGAGGTTCATTTCTCAATACTACGTGAGGTGCACTCTCGTTTTCTTTGTCTTTGTAGTCTGTTCAATGTGTATGAAGGATCTGACGAGTACTCTGTAATTAATCTGCAGGTAATCACTTTCCCTGGGCAACAGGAAAAATGTTTTCTCTGTGGTCAAGCTGGTCATCTGGCAGCTGATTGTCGTGGCAAGCCACGTGATGGAACTGGAAGTTTGAATTTGGTGGATGACACCCCAATTCACAAGAAGAAATATCAGGTGATATAAAGAATCTACCTCCCTGTGTGTGTGTGTGTGTGTGTGTGTGTGTGTGTGTGTGTGTGTGTGGCATTTCTCATTCCAACCTGAAAAGGTGCTTTGAAACTTTTGTTTGTAGACTGTGCAAGCTAAAAAGTAATGCCAGAACTAATTTTCTTCTTAGGCTGTCAATTTGAGATTGCTATTCAACTTCTGAGGTGGTCACTGCCTTCTTGATCCTAGGTGCCTTATCTTCTCTGAAGCACCAATTTGGACATGATAAGAACATGTGATTCATCATTTCCAAAAGAAATATTGGACAACATACTAAAACAGATATTCATCTGCAATAGATTTTACGAACTTGTTGTTTTATGTTATATAAAAGTTAAACTTTGCTGTAGACATGGCAAATTAAAACCCAATTTTTCTGGCAATGGAGTTGGAAAAAATAGCAATTAACTTTATCTCTACATGCCTAGTCATTAGTCACTACAAATCATTAGCGGCATGATTGCAAGCAAGCTAAGTCATTACAATCCTTTATACACAACTCTGGACCACTGTTTACCCTGAATAACGAATGGGTTCTTCATATCTTAGTGTCAATCTATCAGTGTTGCATCCTATACTTATCTATTTATGAAATACTAATGTCAATGGATTTGTTCTTTGCAGTTTCTTAATATCTGGGTATTGCGGGAATATTTGCAACACGATATGGGAATTCCCAACCCTCCATTTGAGATTGACTTCGAAAGAATAGTGGATGATTTTGTGTTTCTATGTTTTTTTGTTGGCAATGACTTTCTTCCGCATATGCCTACTTTGGAGATCAGGGAGGTGTGTATATGGAGGGATCTGTTGCTTTGTTGAGTTAAAATTGAAACAATTTGAAGTTCTGAGATGTAGAATATTTTCTTCATATGGATAATTAAAATTTAATACCTCCTCTCTTTTTTCAACTGCTGCCTACCGTTTTGCTCTACATTATCACACTTATTGTAGCTACTTTCTTTCAGGGTGCTATAACTCTATTGATGCATGTCTATAGAAAGGAATTTGCTGCAATGGGTGGTTATCTTACTGATTCGGGTGAGGTAAACTTTCTGTTCTTTGTGTTAGGTCTTTTCGGTAATGCATGCATTATTTGGATGGAAACTAGTATTTCTGGTGAATTCTTAATTTTTTACACGGTGTAATAATATTGGCGACCACTGTTATAGAGTATGTGAAATTTAGGCCTTTTTATTTTCTTCCTTTCTTCTGTTACGTTCATTTGAGATGTCATGTCACACATTTCCTGATATTTTGTTGGATAGTTACAATTCATCATGTGTAGTCCAGATGTAGACATATCATATTCAATGAATGCAACGCTGTCAATTGCTTGATTTTTCAGGTCTTGTTAGACAGAGTGGAGCACTTTGTTCGGTCTGTGGCGGTGCATGAAGATCAAATATTTCAGAAGCGAACTCGTATACAGCAGGTTCTTTGCCATCTCTGTCTTCAGGCTTACATTTAGAGAAAAAGAGTTCTGACACTAGTAACAACTGAAGCATTGATTTTTTTTTGCTGCTTTCACTGGACAAAAGTCTGGAAAAAGTTAGGTGTATGTTCGGGTTCATTGCTGTATTAGTTTAGCATAGTTACTTATACTAAAAAATATTCCTCTTTTATGTCTTCAATATCATATGAATCACGCGACACCGAATGTTGGACTTGAAAAAGGATGCAAATCTATAAGAGCACCTGCAATGCAGGGCGAATAGGCAAATAAAAGGTGGTTTTTGGCGAATCGCCCACCTTTGGGGCGAAGGATTCATCCCTCCATGCTCTGTTCGCCCACCTTGTGGCCACTTGTCAGGCAACACGTGGCTATTTGTTCGGATTCAGCTGGGCTGATCACAACCAGTGTTGGATGCTGGGCAAATCGGCCGGAATTGCCTCCAATGGGCTAATCCCATTGGAGATGCTCTAACATGATCAGGAAGGATAGGATTGTGAATGCAGTTGTAAGAGCTAGGGTTAGCCTCAATTAAAGGGAAGATGAGATCGAAGCGTTTAAGGTGGCTTCGACTTGTGCATTGTAGCTAAGATTCAGTTAGGAGAGAAATGGAAGATATTGTGAGTAGGTTGAAAATTCTCATGCTTCTGTTATTTTCTTACAGGCTTATGAGCATAATGAAGAAGCGAAACATAGAGCAAGGAGGGAGTCTTCTGAAGGGCAACATGCTCCAGTTGTTGACAAGGTTTTTTTGCACAAGTTTACGTCAATATTCATCTAATGATAAGCCATGACCATGTTTGTGATTTAAAATGGAATGCTTAGTATTCTTGTACTCTGAGCTGTTACTAGCCGCCAGTTCATGAGTCTTTGGAGATGAGCTCATACTTAGTTCCTAACATTAGTTGGGCCAAGTGGTGAAGAGCCTACTTTATCTTAAGCAAGGTCTTAGGTCCAAATCTTAATACATGCATTTTATATGCAGACAAAATCATTAGGGTCCGGCATCTCTATCTTGTTTATTCCATGAAAATGTGCAATAGCTTGGAAGTTTTAGGATATGATTTGAGATTTAATTGGGATGGAGATGAGGTTTGGGGGAGTTCACATTGACAGATCTGTGTAAAGATCTTGATTCAAATAAATTTCTGAAATTTTGGCATGGACTTGTTAGAGTCCCACATAAAAAAGATGTTGATCCATATATTAGCTTAAATAACATGTTTGGGCCTCCACCTTGATCTTTTAGGTTGGTCGGGATTTAACATGGTAGCAGAGCTTGGTGGACTTCGACCTTGCACCCCACCCCTTAGTTCTACCTCAAAGCATACCTCAGGGTCCTCACATGGACCTTATTGAATGCGCCCTGCCTCAACAGTTTTGAGGCTCCTATGTGTCCCTTTTCACCCGTGCCTTTTCATAACACTGACCCTGTTACATTACTACATTAATCTTTTGGGAAGCAAGCAGTTTTGGATAAAGTAACAATAAATACTGTAATCTTCAAGTATAAAAATAAAGGGTTAATTGCTAAATGCTACCTTATGAATTGTCCATATGCGAAAAACTACCTTATGCATTGTCCATGCTTTTACACTACCCTTATGTTTTGTCCACATGCGAAAACTACCCTCATGTATTGTCCACGTCCCTAATTTTAACGGAATATTCCAAATTTTAACAGAATATTACAAAAAAAAATCAGTAAACAACCGTGGTCAAAAGATAGGCTAGTTTATAAAAGCATGGACAATACATGAAGTAGTTTTTTGCACATGAACAATTCATAAGGTAGTTTTTAGCAACTAACTCGAATATAAATGCTGAACAAAGAAGCCTTATGCCTTCTTCATTCAGTCTTATCCTCTTGAGAGTGGAAGTGGGTGTATCACCCTAATAATTGGCTCGGTATAGGATGTAGTCTTTCTCAAGGGCAAGTGCCTGGAAAAAAAAAACTGCAACAGCGGGTTGTCATGAACTTGGTTACCCGAAGATGGGGCCTATTACTCAAAATCCTACTTATTTTTGTTTGGTCACTCTTGCAATTTCCCATAGAACTGTGAGGTTTAATTTGGTCAGAATCTGTGTTGATCCATTTTTCTAGGGTGCTTTCAACTGATCATAACTCTCATGAGCACTCATATTTATGGAATCCTACTTAATAATGGGCCTGCAGTTGAGGAATATACTGTCATCATCAAAGGTACTCTGCTGTGCATCTGATGGTATTATTTTGATGTTTATTGTCCTCTGTGTTTTGTCAGGTTAAACTGGGAGAGCCTGGATACAAAGAAAGGTATTACATGGAGAAATTTGATCTTTCAAATGTAGATGAGATTGAGCAAATTAGAAGAGAGATCGTAAGTTTCAAAGTGCAAAGCTCTTCATGTGTAAACTTTACTTTTTTATTTTATTTAAACCATCTTATTTTTATCTGATTTTGTGTAAGTGGTCTCTTGTATCTTTGAATCTGATGTTAACTTGCTGAATATTTTCTTATTAGCCATAAGAAATATTCTTTTTTTGTTGTTGTCATGGAAAAGCATTGTACCTGATATTGGTTATGATCTTCATTTTCTAGTGTGACTTTACTTGACTATCTTGTAGGGACCCACTAAGCCTTTTGGGGCGTTTTATCCCAATAAGCTATGTTGTTTTTTGTGTATCCTATGTGAATAAAAAAAAAATGACATTCTTCCTAATGGTGGCTACAAGAACAAAGACATGAATGGTTCAAAGTTATGTTCCTGATAGTTCCTCTTGTTTCCTGAAGATGTGAAATTAGATAAACTAATGTAGGCTCTAATGTGTAATTGAAAGAGAGCCTCACAGTAGAGTTACAGACTTATTACTTATTGATGGTATTCAGATAGTCATATAAAGATGTTGTGAAAGGAGAAACATTCTCATGCTTGTTCTTATTGATAATGCATGATCCTGATGTAAAAAGAATGTTATCATAAGATTCTTAACAGTAATCTCTTCTGTCTTTCCGATGATTGTTATGCAATGCAACCAATCAAGCTTTAGTAAGATAAGTAATTTAGAGGCAAAATCATCCCAACCTCGTATCCCTGAACAGTTCCGCAACAAAAGTACTTTGGAATATTGTAGCTGCTAGATTGTGAATAGTTTTTTTTTTTTTTTTTTTTTTTTGATGACCCCCCGTTCCTGAATACCATTCTGAAAATACTACTAGTTTGGATATCACGCATAAGAAAAATGTGTTTTCTAATTAACTCATTTTCTAAAATACCCTTATTATTTTTTAGACTATATTTGGCTTTTTTTTTTGCCCCTTGGTTGAGTCCTGAACATGGAGAAACATTATTAGGACATGCCGGTATGATATCCAAAATAATACTATTGTCAGAATAGTAACACTGATTTTTTCTTGCAGGTATTGAAGTATGTTGAAGGTTTATGTTGGGTCTGTCGGTATTATTACCAGGGTGTATGTTCTTGGCAGTGGTCAGTTCATTTCGATTCATAGCAGTATATTTTGTGCTTCCCTTCCATTTGCTGTATGCTATACACCCTTAAGTGGTCGATCCAATCAATTCACTAGAAGTATTTGCGTAGATATTTGTACTTCTATGTAATTGATATGTTTTAGGAAATAGGAGTTGAAGCTCTCGACAAAATGAAGATATAGGTTCTCAAATTGCGTTTTTTGCTGGTTACCGGAGACCATGGAAAACAGTTTAGGATACATGTCCAGAAGTATTCAAGTCACGTATTTATGCTTAGGTTCATACTAAAAATGCTCATGCTTGTATGATTGATGTGCTGAATGCACTGCCATATCTTGTCTTTGTTTTGTGAAACTTGTCACCGTTCTGAACTAAAATCTGTTGAATTTTATTCTTACTGTTTCAGGTATTATCCATTTCATTATGCTCCTTTTGCATCTGATCTTATAGATCTAACGGATCTGGAAATTACTTTTTTCTTGGGAAAGCCATTTAACCCCTTTGATCAGCTTATGGGAACCTTACCAGCTGCAAGGTTCTTTCAGTTCTTTTCCTTGGGTTTTTGCCAATTCGACTTCATGCAAGTTGGAAACCACTAATTTTCTGTGGAGAAGTGAGTTAAGTTTGTATTTTCCATGTTACAGTTCGGCGGCTCTTCCAGTCAGATACAGAAATTTGATGACTGATCCAACATCACCTATCATTGGCTTCTATCCTGATGGTAAATTCATTTGTAGTTACATGCTACAGTAATTTTATTTGCTCAAAACTATTCTTTTTTACCTGTAGATTTTGCAATTGACATGAATGGTAAGCGTTTTGCCTGGCAGGTAAAGTTTTGTCTGCTACTACAAGTGTTTAGGTTTTTTTTTGGCTTGCTTGTGAATTAAATTTGGTTGGCTTGGTTTCTCTCTGTGTAAGTCAGGGTGTCGCCAAACTGCCATTCATTGATGAGACGAAACTGCTTACTGAAACGAAGAAAGTTGAATGCACTTTAACGGTTTGAAAGCTAAACCTTTTTTGTTCTTGTCAAAATTCTATGTTTTATTGATGATTCTTGTTTTTCTATACAATGAAAGCATCCCTTTATATAGGGATTAACTCTATTCTAAATAGGAAATACTAATACTAAGCACCATAGGAAACCAAACAAAACTACGAATAGGAAACACTTGTAACTGGAAATGAACTGAACTTAACAATTCTTTATGTTTCAGTTTAAATTTTCTGTCAGTAAGCCTGAGTTTCCTTAAAAGAATTTGTATCGTTTAAAGTTCATGAAATTCATAAAAATAGGTTATATTCAAATTTATTGCAGGTTAATTTTCAGTAAAGTGGTGACTACAAAATCTTTTCAAAAGTGTTTCAGTTGAACTCTGCAATCGGGTCTCACTGACCAAATTAGTATAATGAATAAAACATATTTGGGTATTACCAGTTTTGGTTACACTTACCAGTTATTAGAGCTGTAACAAAATGGCTTTTCAATAATTAAAAGAAATAAGCTAAATAGTAGAGATTGGGATGGAGAAAGAAACGGGGGAGTTAGAAAAAGAGTAGGAGAAGTGAGCGGGTTTATATATACATACACGTGGGAAAGAGACTGAGAGCGAATATTTAAATATATTTGGCAGTGGATAATACGAAAGTATAGATTGATAGAACTATCTTGGGCACAAGAAGATTATTGGCTATTGTCTCTCTCTTAGAACTTGCAGCTACCATATGTTTTCGGCCTGTTTAAAGTGTTCATATTATCTCAATCGATATATGCAGGAAGAAGAGCAGCAGCGAAATAGTGTTATGCTTGATTTGCTGTATGTCTATTCTTCTCACCCATTGGCCCAACAAATTTTCTCGTATAGTCATATACGGGATCAGACAGCCCCACATGAAAGATTTGCATGGCCTATTGACACTAATGCTAGGTTGGTTAGTTTTAGAGCATTTTCCTTTAATCATTCTGTTTAAAGAGTTGAAATAAAAGTGGTTTAAGGACTTCCATGTGTTATTGGACATGTGCAGTAGGGGAATGAATGGGTTTTTGTGGTTATGTGAGAGGAATAGATGGAGAAATATTGTCCCGTCTCCAGTCAGTGGGTTACCAGGCATTGCAAATAATCAAGTCCTGTAAGTCCCTTTGACCCTTAATTTATTTGAGAAGCTGAATGATTCTTTTTGTTTCTTATGGTGGATATCTTTGCATTACAGAAATGCTACGTATCTCAATCCCTTGCATCATAAACACAGTGCAGTGCCTCCAAAGGGTGTGGTTATGCCCAAAAAGGTGTGATGATTATATGGTTTAGCTTTTATGTATTATTATCGCTCAAAAGCTGTTAACTTTTATGTGAATTTCAATTGGCTTTGTGCTTCATTTGTAGATCCTAAAGCCTATAGATCTTAAACCGTTCCCTGTATTATGGCACGAGGATGTTGGTGGTCGGCGTCAGCAAGGTAGAGAAAGGTGAGAATTTGTTTATATTGATTTCGGCAATGTATTGCATGATCATAATTCATTGTTCTGTGCTAAATTTCCCACCTTTATAGAGTGATCTAGACAAGTGTAATCAGTGATTGGTCGGTTTCTATTTTTATTTGTGGTAGTTAGTATTGTTGTCTTCTTCTGGGGTTGGAATCGTTCCTCCCTCCCTGATGCATGTTTGGTAATATCATAAACTTCTACCCACTGAGTCTAGGGATCAGCTACCCTCAAATATGCATCTTTGTCAATCAACTGCCCCTAAATTTTTGACATCCCCCTAAGTTTTTTTAGTCTCAATTTACCCCAAAATTTGACAGAATTGGGGTAAAATGAGACTAATAACACTTAAGGGGGTTGTTAAAAACTTTTTAAACTTGAGGATAGTTGAGAATGGTGCATACTTCGGGCGGGGTATGTCCAATTAAATATCGTCGATTGAATTTTATCCATACTTTGGCTTGGGAGCATAGTAGCTAAATTGTGGATAAACTGAATGCTTCTTTGTTTGATTATATATAAAATACATATGGATCCTACTAAGAAGCTATGGTGCCTCATTTTGTCAGGCCTCAAGTACCTGGAGCATTAGGGGGCCGTTTCCTGGGAGAAGCTGCCCATCGCCTTGTAAAAAACACACTTAACATGAGACCTAGCGAATCATCATTTGGAATGACGGACCAACATTTCTCAGGAGCAAATAGACCAAGACCTGCTGGACCCTCTGGATACGAAAGGGGTTTTAGTGACAACTCGAATTACAATTACTACAATGGAAGTCAGCAAAATGGAGGTAACCCTAACCCTAGGTTTACCCTTCTAACAAATGGAAACAGACAAAGGGCAAAAGATAATAGATCACAATATCATGAAGACTACAACAACTTGAGGGCCGGACTATCTGCTTTGACCACTGAAGAGAATGCTCAAATCAGGAGACAAATGACACCAGGGATGATGCCGAGCCCAGGACAGTCACCAAATGTACACCAGTTTACTGAGAACATGACCGTCCTTCCATCACCCCCACCCAACTGGATCAATGCCGGGTTCTATAATAGGCAACAAGAATCAGCAGCATCTGGTGGAATGTATGACAGGCAGATCAAGAAGTCTTATCAGGTGAAGACTCGAGTGCCACATCAGGATATATCTGGTAGCGGGACCCATCATTGATCATCTTGTATCTGGTATGCCGAGTTCTTTTTTCTGCCAGACTTGGCGCACACACAGCTACATCCTTGGATCTGCTAGGAACCGAATCTGTAGATAAGCTTCTATGGGGATTTTCTTGGACGATGCATTGATGGAGTATTGGTTACTATAGCTAGAGACATCGCCTCACTCGTTGGTTGATTAATTTTGTTGTTTGTAAGTTTTTTAAAGGTACTAGGAACAATCATATGTTTGCTCATGTAACTATAATTTCGTAGGAGGTGAACGACCAGCAAAGTTCTGAATGGCTGTTGTGTATTTTAGACATGGCAAAGGGGAAAATTTGAAGTGCCATACGTGTTATTTATTAGACTAGACTTCCAATTGGCTCTCAACTAAAATGATATGTGGTTTGTACTATTATAATTGCATTTTGTGGCTGGAGTTCACTTCCGATATCGTTCAATTACTTTTAGTCTTGTACTATGAGTGGAGATTAATTACCCAAATTCAGTCTATCTATCATCTCAATTATGACTGGGGCTCTTGTGTATGTAAGAGTAAGAGCCTTTGCTGTGGTGTTATTTCGCGAATATTGGCCCGGATCAGGATGTCTTAATCAATTAAACCAATGGTAAGGTTAAAGGTCGGATAATCGGTCATAGAATCTAATCCACATCATTAAATTCTAACTAATTGACTAATTTTTTTTATTCTTGAAGGAAACATGGAAGCTCTTACTCCCGCATTTCATCTACTTGCCTAATACTAAGAGGTATTTGCACAAGCATTAAATTAAGCACAAGACATCAAGTTAGTTAAATAAACATCAATATCATCCCTAATCTCTCTTCTCTTCTCTTTGAAAGATGAGCTTTTCTCTCAAGAGCTACTACTCAACTTCATCTGCTCTTGCTAGTTCTTCATCTGTTCTTGTTACTTCATCTTCTCTTGTAGATTTAGTGGCTTCATTCTACAAGGACATATATTATTTGTTACAAGAGCCACAGAGGTGAGAGAAGTGCTCCTACAACTTTCATTGCAGATGATCTGGTAATTGAGCAATTAAGCTGAGATAAAACCATGATTCTGAGCCTGAGACTGGATCTAAACTCACAGTCAACAAGTGTGACTTTTTGATCATCCTCACATGGAATGTGAGAGGAGCTGCCTCCAGGCAAAAATGGAGGGATATTAGAGACTTGTGCTCCAAGCAATCTCCTAATTATCTTGGAAAGAACATTATAGGATAGGAGTCACTTGAGACAGAGCGGTGTTCATTGCTCAAATGGTAACAGAGTTTGCTAAAGAGACAATAATGATGATTAAGAACAAATGAAAGTGAGTAGTAAATCATTGATCTTAAGAAAAGCTAATTTTATTAACGTTAACAGAAACTACAAAGAGTTTGCAACTAATTATGAATCAATAATCCTAAGTTGATACACAAACTAACTAACAAACAGCCTCCACGGCAAGTCTCTTGACC
>JAYMTN010000780.1:0-14822 GCA_036897425.1 Erodium trifolium | reverse complement strand
ACAATTATCAAAGACGAGGGCTACAAGTTGCAAAAACTGAATATCTCAGGGTACTTTTTTTACAATTATCCCTATATTTGTTATAGAAAGGATAATAAATTAATATTCATGTTTAAGAATTTACGCCAAGGAAGCGTATACCTGGCTTGTGGCAGCACTATAAATTTTTTCCTCGAACCTTACAGCGATTTTCGTGAGTTCAGACAGTCCCTCTTGTCCAGAAAAGGGTAGATGCCTCTTCAAAGTTTCCCTTCTACATAAGTACAACATTAGGTCTAATAATTTTCCGACTCTATAGCTCGTATAAATGAAGGTAAAAGAAGTTAACAAAAAACGAACCATTTATCATTCAAATTAGCATTAATTACGAATAACTACCAACTTAGAGTGCCCACAAACAAATAAGTGCAAAGTAAAAAAAAAACACAACAATCAGATACATTATGGATTGTCCACATGGCAGTCAGATGCATTATATATTATCCACAACAAACAGGTACATTATAAATTGTCCACATTACAAATAGCTACAATATATTTCGTCTCCTTGATAAGTAAGTACATTATAAATTGTCCACGTTACATTATGATACAAAATGGACGGGAAAAAAAAATCTTCTGTTTCAGTTTCAGCATGAGTGATGGTGGTGGAGGTGGATGCGACCATATCACCATTAAAGTAAAAAAAAAACGTCCATTCAGCTTCATAGTGTGATGTGGACAACTTATAATGTATCTGATTGTTGTGAACAATTCATAATGTATCTGATTGTTTTTTTTACTTCGCACGTATTTGTTTGTGGGCAATCTACGTGGGTAGTTATTTGCATTTAACCCTTCAAATTAATAACTAAAAATGACAGAATTAGACGTCTTTTTCAACTTTGGACTCCAATATCCAAGAGCAAAGAACAAGGAACTACATTAGTTTCCTATTCGAAAGAGCAAGTTTAAACTAGTAACATTTCAGCAAGTTTTTGTCAACCATAGTTTACAAGTGTACTATGCCCTTCAAAACCTCCAACTGGACTTCCATATCCGGCCCTTCAAAATGTTAATTATAATTAACCTCGCTATCAACAGCCCAAATTTGTATATACTAACATCAACAAGACCTGATTATGAACTTTCATTGCTGACCCTTGTCAAATTCATCTCTTCCATACCAAAACAGTTATATCCATCAATTTCACAGCCATCGAGTTAGTATACAGGGCCATAATGTTATTCAACTCAATGAACACATTGGGGAAAAGCAAATTATGAAAACAAGGGATCACTTACACTTTGTTAACAATCCTCTTCCGAGAATCATGAGGCAGCTGGCTCCTCCAACCTCCGCTGTCCATGGCAGGTTCTCCATTGCTGCTGCCGCCTTGGGGCCTTGAGTTGTTCTTATCCATCAAAACCCGCAATCACACACAACCTCACCTCAAATTGGTACCAACCAGAACTCAGAATTGAAGCTGGATCATCCCAACATCCTTCTTTTTATAGTAATGGTAGGTTAGTAGACGTTGATATCCAAGGTTCCAAGTTAAATGTCAATTCAAATTCCTTGTTTACCACCACATTGAATTAGCTTTATGTTAATGAATACAAAAGCCATATAAAACAAAGTAAAATTATAACATTAGTGTTTTTGGAACATTGCAAATACTTAAGGAACTTCGGTATCATCTTCAAGAATGTCATCTAGAGTATGTCGTATTTGGATTAGCCATTGAAGCTCATCAAAGTTCGGGTTTGTACTAATGTTAGACATGGCTGTTCTAGGAGGGAACTTTGAACAAGGTCACAGTCTCAAAAGATCAATGAGGCTTCAAGTAATTGATGCAATAACAAAACAAAAAGCTCACAAATTCCTTACCCTTAATTATGTTTAGAGCATCTCTAGTCCTTACCCTTGAAATCATCTTTATATCTAATTTTATCACTAAATTCCCAATTCATATCTTATTATTTTATTTGCGGATAAAATTTATAATTTCATATCAAAAAGTTCAAAACAGTTATCTCCATCAACGTCACTACCATGAAGATGATACCCAGAACCAAAATGATGCTCAACTCAACTCAATCTACAGAACAAACATCAAAAGCCAAAACCCAGAAAAATAAATCAAATTTTGGGCACTTGAGGACACTCACATTTTGTGAACGATGATCTGCCGGAATCTCCGCCGTCCGTGGTGGGTTCTTCGCCGCCTCCGGCGAGGCCTTCAGCTTCAGCCACAATCACTCACAAACCCACCACCAATTGGCTCCTGAAAGAAAGAATTTTTACTCCTGAGACTGAGCAGAAAGAGGTAGAAATGAAATAGTTGTTTAGTTTGGGTAATGTTCTTAAAAGTTCAAAAGTTTAGGGGTCAAAATTAATTAATGAAAAAAATAAAGGAGCTTTATGTACAAATCATCAGCCGTCACGTCAATGCTAGAAGGGAATTTTTGATTCGGTGTAGAGAAACAGTTCTTCGGCAATGGCGGCTTCTACTGTGCAACTCAGCAGTGTTGGTTCTATCAAATCGCCCATTCAGCTCAAATCCGCTCCAAAACTAGCTTCCAGATGGGGTAGAATCAGGTGCGCCGCCGCCGCCAAAGCACCCAGAAGCTATAGCATCACTTTGCTTCCCGGAGATGGTATCGGCCCCGAAGTCATTTCCGTCGCCAAAAATGTCCTAAAGCTCGCCGGCTCTCTGGAAGGTGATTCAATCCCACTTTTTGTAATTACCCCTGTTTGTTTCTCGCGGAAATGGTGAGCAAAAAAAGGTTAAAGTTCGTGTCTTTGTGCTGAGATTGATTTTCTGAGGGTTTTTGGTCTATTTGGAGTGAAAATTAAGATAATTTTGGGTTTTTTTGTTGTTGTGGGTTTTGTTTGGTGAAAGGGTCAATTTGATGCTGAATTTAGTAAGTTAACAATTGTCCATTAGTATGTTGCTGACAAAACTGGAGAAGATTAAGAAGGATGATTACCATTTTTAGCAGTACTAATCTCAGCTTAGTGATACATAACCAGTGCTTCATGACAATATTTATAATGTTGCATTGTTTATGACAAGGTTGAAGAGATATAGTTATGTTTTCACTTTCTTATTCATGGTTTAGGGCATAGTGATTTATCTTATCTATTATGTATACACCAGGGATTGAATTTGGGTTTCAAGAGAAGCCTATGGGTGGAGCTGCCTTGGACTTGACTGGAGTTCCCTTGCCGGAGGAGACCCTTTCAACAGCGAGGCAATCTGATGCAGTTCTTCTCGGAGCAATTGGAGGGTAATTACACTTCAAATCGTTGTTCCTTATCATCAGCAATGACTATTGTATATTTGTTCTGAATCTTTGTGCAGAGTCTTATTAATTTATCGATTGTTTTCTATGCGGTTTGTAGGTATAAATGGGATAAGAATGAAAAACACTTGAAGCCCGAGACTGGGTTGCTTCAACTTAGAGAAGGTCTCAAAGTGTTTGCAAATTTGAGGCCAGCATCTGTTTTACCTCAGGTAAACATGTCTTAATGCTTTGTAATTGATGATTGTAACCATGATTATGTGGCCGAGTTAACCTCTGATCATTGAGCTTCCGTATGAGTAGCAATTTATATTCTTAAATTGTGATGGAACTTTCAACAAAAAGAAAATTCATTGCATGCTCAAAACCAAAGTGCAGACTACACACATGCATACGATATGGAGTCAGATAGATATGTTTTGACTATGTGTTGTTAAACTCATTGGGTTCTCTTAAAGTTTTGAGTTTTTATTTATAGAAATCATAGAACATATATAAGACATTTCACTAATCGCCCATTATTATTGTAGTTGGTTGATGCTTCAACCTTGAAGAAAGAGGTTGCTGAGGGTGTTGATCTAATGGTTGTAAGGGAGCTTACCGGAGGTGAGTGCATTGATTGGAACTGCAATCATATATATTAGTAGTTATTCCACTGTGAACTCCCTCCCTCCTTAGCAAATGTGATGTTTTTCCAATTTTCTGCTCGATGTAGGCATTTATTTTGGAAAGCCCCGAGGTTTCGGCACCAATGAAAATGGTGAGGAGATTGGTTTCAATACTGAGGTGTATGCTGCTCATGAGGTAGGTTTCTGATTCATCATGTAGTTTTGGGATAATTGCAAAAATGTACCCTGAGATATTCACTTTTTACAAGTTCTAGCCATCTTCTTCGATAATTGCAAAAAAAAGTTCCCATGAACTTACCTTTTTGTTGCACTTTGTGTAAATTTGTTTTTAAATGACGATGTTACCCTTTAAGGGAGGTGAAAATTCTGTTTTTTTTTGTTACTTGTTATGTTTTAAGTTCAAAATTTCTAGGGTAAAATTGTCATTTTAAAACTACGTTGCACAAAGGGCAACTAAAAGGCAAGTTGAGGACACTTTTTTTTTTGCAATTATCAAAGAAGAGGGCTACAAATTGCAAAAAGTGAATACCTCAAGGTACTTTTTGCAATTAATCCTAGTATTTACATATGAACTTCAATAATGTTGCCTGATCAATATGTTCAAGAATCCACTTTCTTACCTCTCCTCTAGGCGTGAAGACAAAAACACGACTACCCAACAGATCTCTTGTGATAGTGTCCACAAATTCCCTAGAACTCATGTTCCCAACAAATTCTTCTTGCCATTCTCTAATTGCATTAAGCCAGCCAATCTGGAGGAAACAAAGTACTTGATCCATAAAATTAGCATCAAAGTCAGGTGACTTGAAATGCTTATCCGAGTCACTCCACAACTACGATTCCAAGCTTAAATAGTTTGTAAAGGATGAAACTGTACCCTTAGTGCAAGATTTGCATTGCTAAGACACACTATCTTCCCTCTTGAGCTTCTACCACTGGGCATTGCATGTCCAACCAAACCGGTAACAAGTCCTCTACCACTATAATGAGCAGCAATGCCCCTCTTTGCTATCAGATCCATCTCTTCAGTTCTTATCTGAGCAAAGGTAAATAAAACTTATCAGTAACTTTATATTTGCTAATCTTATAGTTCAGCAAATAGAGGTAGGTATATCCGGGTATATATAGGCATACAATCAACTATAAACTCAACCTTAAAATGTAAATTGTAAACCCATATGAGCCATTAGATCAAGTATAATTGATGGTCCAGATTTAAAAAAAAAATTATTAATGGCATGAATTATAAATATGCAGAACTTTGAATATATTTTATTATTAAAAATACCCTACAAAACATGGGCCGATGGATTCACTTGATCTAATGGCTCAGATGAGTTCTTAGTTCACATTTAAATATGGGTTTACAGTAGATAATGCCCCTGTATATATTAACAGCTGAAGTAACTGATAAAAGTTCTATACACAAATACTCAGAAAAAAGAACATCACAACAAAAAAAAAACCCGAAGAGTTTGACCTACCTGAACTTCAAGCCTAAACATGCTTTCGTATAGAAATGGGATTACAGTTGTATGGAGACCCCGATAGCCATTAGGTTTTGGAGTTGCAATAAAGTCTTTCATCTGTTACAGCAGTGAATGCGCAGTTCCAAAAGAAATCAACAATCTTATTTAATATGAGGACGGGTATAATCTCCCTACGTGAAAAGGAAATGGGGAATACATACTGCTCGAGGGATAGGAGTCCAGGTTCCGTGGACCAGACCAAGAACGTGGTAACAAATCTATGAAAAAGAAAAGCAATAAGAAAAGACTGAACAGGATTCCAAATATATACTGATACAAGGGATTGTGAATTATAACCTGCTGTTGACTGCATAGAGGCCCATCTCCAATGCATGGTTTTGGTTTGACGATAATGTGGAGCTGGTTACAACCAAAAAAGAATCAGTATGTAAACATAAAGCATGGTTTGAAGTTATTGGAAAGACAAATTGGGTATACCACAAACCTGAGCAATTTGGTTGACCTCATTGATTGAACCTTTAGAGTTCTGGACAGCTTTATAAATACTGAAGCAAGGAAAAATCAAAAGGTTCGTTTAGAACTGCAAGAAGGACCATTATAATGGTGCCTATCCTTTATTGACGAGATAAGTAACCATGCTGTGTATTGAAAGGAAAAATTAAAAAAGTTGTAGAAGGTTCATGACTTGACCTGTAAGGCTCCTTACACACAGAGGAAACTTCAGTTTGCATAGCCACAAGGTCTAAGAACGGATCGTTTTCAATTCTTGTCATCAAAATTCTGCTCGCCTAATAAAAAAAGAATTATAAGAAAATGGTGATTGTGATACAAAAATACTGCAAAGCTACATGGTAAAATATCTCCTATAGTCTAACACGGAGCATGGCATGCTGATTTCTACTTAACACTACCTCAAGAAGTTCCTTCTCGTGTTCTTTATAAAGCTCTGCAACTCTTCTCTTGGTTTTAGCATAATCCTCAGCATTTGTGTACATGAAGGATAGATTTTCAAGTTCAGACTGAAAATTGTTGAGGCTACACGGTCAGACATGAAACAAGATGACCATAGAGGAGAATATTAAATCTACGAGGAAAGCATGGATGTATAGTATGAAAAGGCAGGCATATATAATACCTTTATTTGGTACATCCCAAGCAGCTTAGCTAAAGGAGCAAAAACCTGCAATGTCTCCATTGCAATGCTGGACTGAACACAGAACACCGATGTCAAAAAGAATAACTAAACAATGCCAATTCATTATGAATAGAACACAAATACACCACCTGCTTATGCTGAGGCATATGTGATAGTGTGCGCATGTTGTGTAGTCTATCCGCCAACTTGACTATGATAACCCGAACCTGGAAAAAAAAGTGTATTAAATACCAAAAGCCAAGGCAAGAAAGAACCTATCATTGACACAACACAAGTATACAATATGTCACCTCCTCTGTCATGGATAGAAACATTTGCCTAAGGTCATCTGCTTTTATATCTTGTTCTGAACTGTTCTCATGCTTGCACTTCAACTTCCCAAGCTTGGATACCTGACCAAGAGTTCGAGCAAATATGTTCCGAAACTAAGTTAAGTTACCAACGTGGCAAAGGAGCTATGAAAGAAATTTACTATTTAAACACACCTTAGTCTCTCCTTCCACAATGCGGCGCACGGTAGCACCAAATTCCTTCTCTATTCTTTCAAAAGTAACTAAATCCGTGTCCTCAACTGTATCATGTAATAATCCAGCAGCAATGGACTCCCAATCCAACTCCTAAAATGAATAGTAACAATAAAGCTGCAATCTCAGTTTGGTATACACTAGACACAAAATGAAGCTATATATTAGTTTTACACAACTCACAAGCTCTCCTAGAATCCGAGCAACTTCAACTGGATGAATGATGAAGGGCTCTCCACTACGCCTTTTTTGACCATCGTGTGCCTCATAGGCCAGCTAAAACAATGGTAAGAAAACATTTAGTAACACAGCGATTATAAAAAGAGAGTATAAGAACATTGTGTATTAATTACCAGAAGAGCATTGTGCGCTAATTCCAATTCTTTTGTTGAGAGATATGAGATAGTGGGTTTGAGATCCTGAAACATTTATAAGACAATGAAGTATATCTCTAAAACCATATCCAAGAGTTTTTCTATAAAATGAAAAGTATTTTCAACCCAAGAAGTCATACCTCCCACAAACTTTTAGGAGAAACATCATCACAAGTATCCAAATCAAATAACGATGAACAACATAACTGCCATCTTTTACGAGTACCGAGTGAGCTTGATCGGAAGAGTCTTCCAAGAGGAACAAATTCAGACACTTGACAATCCAAGGATTCACATCTCTGTGGGCAAAAGGAGATTGAACAAGTGTTAACTGTGAACATTAATAGCTTTTCCACCCATGCATTTTGAGAGTTTTTTTATCAGTAATAAAGCGGGAAATCCTAATATAACCTAGCCTAAGTTAACCTAACACTCACCCACACCTGCTTGGGAACTGGTGTACCTCACTAGGTTTCGAACCTCTGACCTTAAGGAGGTGAGAGAGCTCATTGACCACCAGGCCAACCCCAGTCGGCCATGCATTCTAGAGTTCATTGAAGCAAATACACCCTTGAAAGAGCTTTATCTCCTACGATACCCCAAGCCTTAACATAGCATTATGTCCTACTTTCATGTTACAAGAACATGAACCACGAAACTACAACCATTTGCAATCTCGGACACAAACAATTCCACTAGGCTCTTATAACTAGAATCAAAAGTAAACTAACATAATATAAGGCATTCCCAAATACACAATGCTATAATGTTCCTCAATCCAAATAGCGAAAACTTTAGGGAGATTGAAGAACTCACAAACTTCATTGGCCTACTTCTTCTTCCATTTGAAGTATACAATGGAGACCAACACTGAGGAGGATGAGCGGTGCTTGCAAGGAGTCCAGTCAAGGCCCTCGGAGCCTTCCAAGCACACGATAGCACGCTACAATCGTATCCACCACTTCCTTCAGCTTTTGATAACTTACAAACATTCAAGCATTCCATAGAAACTACACAGAAAAAAATTCCAAAACCTCAAACTCTCTCCAACAAAACACAAAATCCCTAAACCTAATCCTCCTTGCTGAGCAAACGGTAAGAAGAAAACAGACACCAAGCACTAAATAAGGTAAACATCATTACAGCACATAACTAATTTCATAATTACGCATTTTCCATCGCTTTCTCGCACATTTTCTCAGAAACCAAACAGGAAATTCCTAAAGCTAATCTTCCTTGCTGAGAAAACAGTAAGAATAAAACAGATATCAACTACTAAATAAGCTAAACATCATTACAGCACATAACTAATTTCATAATTAAGCATTTTCCATCGTTTCCCGCACATTTTCTCAGAAACCAAACAGGAAATTCATCAAGCTAATCTTACTTGCTGAGCAAACAATAAGAAGAAAACAGATACCAAGCACTAAATAAACTAAACAACATTACAGCACACAACTAATTTCATAATTAAGCATTTTCCATCGTTTTCCCGCACATTTTCTCAGAAACCAAACAGGAAATTCCTAAAGGTAATCTTCCTTGCTAAGAAAACAGATACCAAACACTAAATAAGCTAAACAACACTACAGAGCACATAACTAATTTCAGAATCAAGCATTTTCCATCGTTTCCGCGCACATTTTCTAGGAAACCAAACAGGAAATCGAGGTGAAGTGAAAGACAGCATGGACTTACCAGAAATCGAAGGAGGATAAGCCATTGGTACTGAAGTGGAGCAATCTCATTGAATTGAACTGAGCATCGAACACTGAGACCTCAGAAAATCGCGCGAGAAGAAACAGATTGTTGACCAGAGAATCAGACGGTTCCGAGCTTAGGGATTCGAATCAAACAAGAGCTGCGCTCTCGATTATCCTTCGATTTCAGAGCAATATGCAGAGGATTGAACGAACAAGGCGATGAGATAATCCACGGAGAAAGAGAGCGCTGAGCCAAAAGCCACACAAATGGTCCTTCATAAATATATATTTTTCCTTTATGTGAACATTTAAAATAATAAAAATGGTAATTTGGTTATTAATGATTGATCAAATGGCCATTTTGGAACTAATGACAAATTAGATTATCTCCTATCTCCTATATATATAACCCCTAGAGGACATTCCAGTTATTCGAGCCTCTTTTTTTATAAAGAAGGTTTCGAGTTCGATTCTAGATAAATAATTATATATTGTGTAGGTGTGATATACACATTTATTTGTTCTAAACGTACTATGTTATGTTTCGGTCTGGAGTTTAATAGAGAAAAAAAATACAATGTTCAATAAAAATTACCAAGTATATTTAGAAAAAATAGTACATCCATCATTTAATCACCTTAAAAATTCATAGAAAAAGTGAATATTGCCACCAATTTAAATGTTTAGATTGTTGTACCTTTTAATGGACGGTAGTAACACATTGATTTATACATTAAATTAAAAAAAATATATATAACTATGTAAGACCATCTTCAACGTGAATGAAATTCAAATTTCGACTCGTATCGTCTGGACAAATTAACCTCTAAATTGCCTTGACAAAGGATTTATCGTCTAGACAATTACTTTCATTCGGAAAATCTTATTACGTCATGCGTGTACTTTAAAAAATATTTATCATAAATCCGAAATCACCATTTCGACTAAAATCAGTGTGGAATAGTTCTCATTAAACTATTTTTTTCAACTTATCTCTCTTCTTAAATCATTATTATTCACCTAAACTGATACCAATATACTAATGCGTTTCTCTTTCATATAAAATAAGATATTCATTAAATGTTACAACCGTTTTAAAAATAATTATTTATTTATTTTTTCAATAAAGTTTTATTTCAAAAAAAATGTAATGTTATTGAGTAGTTCTTTAGTTTTTTTCTTACATATAGTCGTTGAAGTGAAATTGCCAACTGAAATGGCCTAACCCATAAAAAGTTATATTATCACGATTGATTTTGATGGGTCAAAATGACACTGATTCAAAAGAATGATTAATATGTAATTAATTAGCATTAGACAAATCAATCTCTTTCTCAAGCATTGTCCACAAATGCATGGAACTCGTGGCACCAATCATATTTAACCACCTCACTCTTTCTCGTTTTGTTTCCTTTCTCTTACATATTAAATACGTGCATAGGATTTTGGTCATTTAAAATTACGAATATAGGATTTGAAAGAAGAAAAAAAACATTACGTGGAAAAAAACATTTTCTTTTAGAAGTTTCCATCAAATAGGTTAGAAAGGGACTCGTGGATTGCATAGCTTTGTATTGAAATGGGAAGACATATATATAGAGATGTATAAATGAAAAATGAATCAAAATTAATTTAGATTTCGGTTTTATTTAACTTTGGATTGATCGATATGTACTTGTATCATTCCAAAAATTAGGGGTATTGATATTAGTAATAGTCCTCTTTATAATAATAACAAATATTATGAAGTTGTTACCGTTGAGGTTTTATTCTTATAGATTATAATTCAGATTGTTTAAAATAAAAATCGAAAATTTTAGACTCTTTAATTTTTCTTATCTTGTTTTTTGAGCGAAAGAGATTCTTTTTATTAATATCAACAAGAAATACATATAAAAGAATCAGTGGAATAAAGGATTATCCGAAGACAATCTTGCAAGTTGATCTTGAAATCATAATTAAGGTTTAATCGATCTTGATATAATGGACTAAACGTCATGAAACATGAACTTACAATACTTAAAAGACAAAGGAAATATATATTGAATTATCTTTCTCTCTTTCAGTAATATGAAAATACGGAATATTATTATTAAATTTTAAAACGTAAAATTATCATTTTGAATTAAATTTATACGAAGCGGGGAAAAGAACAAAAACATGATATAAATCGTTAAATCTTTTAATTTATATTTTATCGATAAGAGTCCATCAAAAGCACTTAAATATAAGAGTTTTTTTAACCCAAAAGTTAAGAAGAAGGCCGTGAAAACATGTGTCCTATGTTTTGTTTTTGGATTGAGTTTATCTTATAAAAATATACGTGTAGCTCTTGGGGGAACCAGACCAAACGAGTCGTGACGGTACTAACTACGTGCATGTGCATGTGCATGTGTTGTGTCCTAGGAAGAGCCTAGTACTCGTACGTAGCCCCTATGAAGCCCAGGTGGAAACTCGACAAAGTTGAGGATCTTCTTCTTCCTCTTTTTTTTAAGTGCTCTTACAGACGTGTGGAATTGATTTTTTATGAAATTGCGATGAACCTGAGAAGAAATGGTTACGTACTGGTACAAATGTAGTTTTGGGAATATTTCATTGGACTGAGTTTCTCCAAAAGCACAGCCCTATTCAGGCCCAAATATACTGGATCTGTGACTGGGTCATGAAGGCCCAAAACTCAGCTTGTGGCCCATTGCATATCTAGAACTATTGAAGGCAATGTGAGTCCTGACTCCTGAATGATTCAGGAATTGGAATGTCTCCGTCTTTGTGGTCCAATATCTTTTAAATTTTAACCCATTCACGTGTTGAGTTTTCCGCAGACAAGCTCAACAGTTCAAACTCATGTCTGTGTCGGAATTCAGACAAAAAGCTGTTTATAACTATCTTTACCGTTTATTTCCGTTTTCTTCGCTGTCTTGTACCTTATCCCTCTCTTCAACGGTCAAATCTTGGGTATCCTCGCCAACGGTTAAAATGACATTTTTTTTCTATTAGAAATAAGAATAATTGTTAATTCCCCTAAATTATGAATGATAATTATTATCGGTGAACGTTTACTTTATTTAAATTATGACATTAACAAACATTTTTTTTTGTCAGTAAATCCATTATTTTTAATGAAAACCAATTATATAACAGTTATGTGATTTTAATTTTCTGGGAACCACAATAATTTTCTTTTTATGATATATATATTTTTCATTTCAGAATCCTTAAGTATATATTTTTACATTATTAGCTTTTGTCTTTTTGCAGAAAAAAATTGTTAACGACGGAAAATAGTTGATGATGTCATTTACTGAAAAAAAAAAGCTCACCAATAACAACGTTATAACATGCATAATTCACGATAGATTTCTACGATTATACCTTAAGAATAATGCAATTTGAAACAATTTAAATCAATTTCCTCACAGATTCCTTGTTAAATAATTAGCGTCACAAAACAGAGACTAAACATAAGCATCATTTCTACTTTCCTCGACATTACAACTGCACCAACTGAAATCTAGGAGAGTCTCGGAGATAGTGATCCGGTGTTTCGAGGTCTACAGCTGGCCGTACGAGTGAGCGAGGTAAGCCAGAGATCCAACCATCGGTGCGTTGATGTAAGTAGCCGGCTCCGACTGTTCGTAATCCGACCGTTGATCCGGGAACTTATCATACTGATCGGGCCCACCCACTATAGCCCCCACCAAGACATTGGGGTTAGGGGATTGAGAGCTCATGACACCGTAGCCAGCGGAGCACTGGATCCTAGCCGGGTGATTGGCGATGGACGGCAGAGATGATCCCCTGTGGTGGATCCTTTGCGGGTACCGTGGACCGTACCCCACCATGAACGACATCTTCATCGGGTTGTCTCCGAGCAAGTAATCGACCTGTTTTTGTGCGATGGCTCGGAGGTTCCTGGCAGTGACGACGGCGCCGCCGCAATTAACCACCGCGTGGGCTGACGTCAGGTACTTGGCGTAGGCCAGGAGCATGAACGACGTGGAGGTGGCGTATTGGCTGTTGCTGTCGTTCATCTTGAAGAGGAGCCCGCCTGTTTGTTTCCCGGGAAAATTTATGAGGGTCGGTAAAACTAGCCGTTATAGAGAGAGGATTTAAATTTTGAGAAGATGAACGGACCTGGTGTGTATTGGGCTGAGGAAAATGGAGCTCCGGGAATGAGGGAGCAGACAAAATTGTCTGCGTGGCCTTTGTATTCGTGAAGGGTTTGGACCTTCTGAACCAGAAAAGACTGAGATTTGCAGAAGAAGAATCAAAATATATCAGGTAAGGAATTCGGTTAAAATCCGACTCATCTAAGAGGATCTACAACAGTAAGAGACCAATTCGATCTAATTAGGGTCATATTCACTTGAATTTAGTTTATATTTTCTTAATTTGTGTGTCTATTAGATTTTAGTGGTGCAATAGTAAGAGACCGACTCGATCTATTTAGGACCTGACTCATCACCAAGTGATATAATCTCCGAATTTTAGTAGATTAACCTTCGCGTAAATTTACAATATTTATCTCGCTGAAACAGTTGGTCGAAATCGTCTTTAAAAAAATGACAGTTTATGACTTCTGTAGAATCGTAGACGGTCTGTTGCAGACAGCCCGATTCGATTTCGACACTGGAAATGATTCGATTTCGATCCATCGACAAACAATTCATCTTTTTAACCGATTTTGACGCGTAATTTGTGGCCGAAAAGATTCAAATACAGACGCTCCAAGGAAACTCACAATCGAGATATAATATAATGTACAAATCATCAAAATAGTTGGTTTTTAATCATAGTGGGTGATCTTCTTTCATCTCTGACGAATAATTCGTCGATGAACTCAATTCGCCCACCTCATGATCACTTGACCCAAGACAGTTTGTCTAAATCGTCACTAGGTGGGACAAAATAGGGACTATTCACCCAATTCATTGAGATGCTCTAGTTGTTCTGAATTACGATGTAATCTGTTTTTGAAATCAATTGATGTCTTAATGTTTGATAAGACAAAATAAAAATGTTACCTTGGAAAGAAGAATCCTAGCTCCGACATGCTTGTTGTCCCAACCAAATGTGTGGTCGAACTGGGCAGCTCCGAGGATCTGGCCGTTGACTTGAATGTAATTGAGGTAAGTTGGGTTCTTCGTGGCCTTGTGAAGCCAAGCAGCTCCCCACAAAAGCTCGTCCTTTTTACATCAAAGATTTAAAAAAACAAAAACAAAAAACTCAGATTTCGGAGAAATTAAGGTACATAACTCACTAGAGCCTAGTTAGTTAAGTTAGTTAGTTATAGGATTAACTACCTGGTACCCAGAGAAGTCACAGTAGAAAGGACACACCACTTTCCTCAACACATTGCTGTACGGTCCTCTGTACTTATCAGCAAACTCAAACACCTGATCGAAACATCCGTAAACTCAGAAAATGTGTCCGATCCTAAGAACAAAGTGGACTCAAGTGTGTTGGAAATTACCGAAATGGCCCTCGAGGCGAGAAGCTTTGAGTACTTGGGGTCGCTCCTCTTGAAGACCAGAGAAGCAGCTGCGAGGGCAGCCGCAGTCTCGGCCGCCACCTCCGAACCGGGATTGTTCCGGTCGATTTTTGTTAGAATACTTAGGATTCTAAGCATTGGATCCATCTTTGGATCCAATCTCC
>JAYMTN010000779.1:0-14827 GCA_036897425.1 Erodium trifolium | reverse complement strand
TTTGGTGGTGGAGAAACTGTGTCCGGATTGGTTACGTGGTCTTTTGGCAACTATGGATCCCGCGTAACGGAGTGGTGTTTAATCAGGTGATGGAGTCTTTCCATGCGGTTCTGGGCAGAGTTCAGAGTTAGGCTTTTAGTATCATGTGGCTCTCTCGATCCATTCGTGGAGACAAATCGTACGCGGATTGGCAAAATGATCCGGTGGGTTGCTTGAGGAAGAAAAAACGTCGTCTTCTTTTGGGTCCTTAGTTTTGTCTTTTTTAGGGACGTTCTCCCTTTCCACTCCGTTTTAGAGTTGATGTAATGATTTTGGTTTGGCTTAGCTTTTTCCTCCTTGAAAATTGTCTTCTAATAAAGTTTTAGCGCATATAAAAAAAAACGAGCATCAACTATGGAGACCCTGGTTCAAGCTATGGAGAAAAAAAGGCAAGGCAAATTGGCGTCCGGTTCGGTGACCCAGGTTCAAGTTATGGAGAAAAAGAGGGAAATCGAGGGTTTTGTGGGAAATTGATTTCTCTTATCATATATTGATCTTTGACCTTCCATACTATAATTACATTGATTTTGTATGAATTTTGAGGGATCTTTGACCTTCAAATCGTTGTTATTGTGTGATACTGTTAAATTTTTTTGAGGGATCTGTATGATTTTTTTTTTTTGAAATAAAATTCAATTTTTAAAATAAAATATGAAATTGGGTATTTTTATGAAATTTTAAAAATTAATGAAATAAAAAACATAAATGAATTGAAAAATAAAATAAAATAATATTGAAATTAAAAATAATGAATTATTAATAATATTAAAAAGGCTCAGAGAACCATTGTTCGTCTATTCTGGTCTTGGTGGTCGGCGAGCTTGTTCCTCGATGCATAGTAATGTACTTCGGTTTTAATCAGTTATAATATTGCACCTTTCGCTAAAAAAAATAATATTAACAAGAAAAACTGAATTTTAAAATTGATATTCAGAAATAAAAATTGATATTTTAAATAAAATTTTAAATTTTAAATAAAATTGATTTTTTTAAAAATAAAATTGATTTTTTGAAATTGAGATATGATTTTTAGATAATAAAACTAATTTAAAAATTAAATAAATGGCATATTTTGAAAATTGGAAAGGTAATGAAGGGTATTGTTGTCATTTAACTCATTTTTAAGTTTTGAAAATCCAATAGTATGTCTTTGAAAATTTGACTGATAGTTAAGAGGATTATAGACTTTTTACTTATTTTGAATGAAAAGTTATGAAAATATAAATTTTTTTTTATTAGAATATTATACTGAAATTAAATATTTAACTGATTATTATATTGAAATTGTGCTGATTGTGATTCCGATCTCCCCTTTCCAATTTCTTACATTTCCTTCTCTTGGGTTTCGAAAAAAAAGAAAAGATCAATTTGTATGCGGATCCATCTACTTTCTAGTCATCAACACGAATATGGTGTTGATAGTATCCGTCAGATCACACTCACATAGATAGGATAGAGGGGCAGAAATTTAGTGAAACTAAAGGGAACCACTAACCGAACATTTCAGGGTAGATAACAGAGAAAGAGAAGCACGGAGTCCGCCAAAACCCCACTCCTGAGCCGCCGTCATCATCATCAGCCCGCCCTCGAGATGACCTCCACCGCCGCCTCTCGCTCCACCTTCCTCGGCGTCGACGTCGGCACCGGCAGTGCCCGTGCCGGTATCTCTCACTTGTCAATTTCAGAAACTTGTTTTTAGGACCAATCAGAGACACTAGTTGATTTTAAAACTGTTCGTTGGCTGCTGATTGGCGTTTTACTGTTCTGTTGGTGTTATTTGAACTGTCATTTGTGCTCTTCTCCCTGGTTTTTGGTTTGTTGGGGATTGAATTGACGCAGCAGACTTTGTTAATCCTCAGAGGCTTTGATGCTTGATATCAGGAAGTGAAATGATTCTTAGAATCATATCATTCTCAATTTAGCTTCTTCCTTGATTCCAGTCCTCGAATCCTTGGACCACAAGATTCAGATTTTCTTGTTCATGTTTTAGAATTTTTTCACATCTAAGAAATACTGCATGCCCCTGGAGTTTCAACTCAATAATAGGATATGTTGGCATGGGTAGAAGTCAACTCCAGTCATTTTTTTTTGCAAAAAGTCAAATATCAGGCTCATTGTGGGAACTCAGAAACCGAGTGGTTTGTCATTCATTGTAACCGACACAATCTACGAGGAATAGTTTATTTGTTGTATCCATATGTTCTTTCTCCGGCATTGTGCATTAGAAGGTTTTTGATGTATACACAAACCCAAAAGTTTTTACAATGACTAAATATATTGTTCTGAAGGAGTGAAAGGTAATGCTTTCACATAATCACAAAGGTCAATCAATCAATTCCCCTTGATAAGTTTCGAATGGCTTGAAAAGTTCAATATCTTTGGCAAAGACTTTTTTGTTAATGGAATTGTCATTTAAAGTCTTAGAGACGGGTTTTAGTATGACTTTTCAACTTAAAAATGTCTATTGAATTGCAGATTGCCATCACCTTTGATATTCCCGTAGAAACATAGAAACCATGAAGAACCTAATGAATTTAATTCTATCAAACGTTACTAAAGTCTTGCTTATTATCTTGTATTGTATCTGGTTGTTGGAGTTTATTTTCCTGAAAGATTTCTATCTGTCACCTACCTATTATTGTTTGGTATAGGTCTATTTGATGAGAACGGGAAGCTTCTAGGTTCTGCTAGTAGCCCAATACAGATCTGGAAAGAACGTGACTGTATTGAGGTAACACTCCTATCTCTTAAGCACTAATAACGAGCAATGAACATTTACGAAATAATGGTAACAGGCCTATTTATACAACCTAGTACTCACGGAATGCCCAAATGTATATATATTTTGGTCACAGGCCTATTTATACAACCTAGTCATAAAATGTCCAAATGCTGCAAAAATTGACAATTACTCACGGAAACAACATACTCAATGCCCGGGCAGTATATTTGTAGAATATATATATATTTTTTTCATAACTTTTTCCCACATCAGCAATCTTCAACAGATATTTGGCATGCAATTTGTGCGGCTGTTAAAGCAGCATGCTCCCGAGCAAATGTTTCTGGGGTCGAAGTTAAAAGTGTGGGATTTGCAGCTACTTGTTCTCTTGGTTAGTGACTTTGCAGTTGTGTTTTAGTGCCGTAGTTGTAATAAACTATACGATGCAGATTTAATTCTGTTTCCATGGTGCGTTATATAATATGTTTTAAATAAATCAGCAAAATGGTTTCTGCTTGCAGTTGCGGTGGATGCCGAGGACTGTCCTGTTACAGTTTCTTGGAGCGGTGATTCAAGAAGAAATGTTATTGTATGGATGGATCATAGGGCTGTTAAACAAGCTGAAAAGATCAACTCCAGTAATTCGCCAGTATTACAGTATTGCGGGGGAGCTCTTTCCCCCGAAATGCAGCCACCGAAGGTATCCAAACTTTGTTTGATTGTTTATTTCCTAATTGTTTTATCATATTTCACGTTCTCATATAATAAGTAGGAGGTCGCTAGTTCGAATTCCCACACTTGCGGTTATTGCGGATAAAATGATAATAATTTACATTCTTTGTCTCATCATTTTTTATTTGAAAAGCTTGTTTTAGATTTGAAGTGTCAGATCTGTAGTTGGAAAATACATGCTTTTAACATGAAATCTTCTGCCTACCAAAAAGAAAAAAAACTTGAATCCACGGTAAAAACTAGCAACCTTTATAGCCTTCCTTGTTCCATACATCTCTGTACTTTACAAGCCTCCATAACTCTTTTATCTCAGTAATTAAAGACCCCAACCAGCCTCATCTCAATCACATGAGAGTCTTCATGGGTTATCGACAAAACCAAACAGAAATGCCCATGGGCTCCATATTATAGGCATTAAATTTTGTGATTGGGTATGAGCTCCTCTACACCAGATCCTTTTGAATCATATGATTCAAATCTGAGGGATTCCTTCTTTCATGTGGTAAAATCAATGCCTTATTCCCTTCCAAAGTTTTCTCATACTTCACATCGTTGATGTGCATGGATTCTGTACAGGTCTTTGATTAATACAGAATGTTTTTACAGCTTTTGTGGGTGAAAGAAAACCTCCAAGAATCGTGGTCAATGGTATTTAGGTGGATGGACTTGAGTGATTGGTTGTCTTACAGGTAGTTCAAATTTCCAGTGTTTCTTGTGTTGAATTTTAAAGGTGGGCATCTTCTGTACCTGTCAAGTTGGATATTATTTGATGAACATCCTGAGTTTTGTGAACTTTTCTAGAGCAACAGGAGATGATACTCGGAGTCTATGCACCACAGTTTGCAAGTGGACATATCTTGGTCATGCACACATGCAACATGTCAATGAGAAACATTCCCGAGGTATGGAAGCTTGTGGATGGGATGATGACTTTTGGGAGGAGATTGGTTTAGGTGATCTTGTGGAGGGGCATCATGCTAAGATTGGTATGTTGGTAGCATCACTGTATTGTTTGCTATTTTCCTTATTGGCACAATGTTGAGACAGCTTGGCAAGTTCAAGATCTCACGAGCATGTTATTATTCTATAAATCACCAATAGCTGTGAAATAATAATGAAGTCAATGATACTTGATACGTTAAGTTAAGCATCAATCAGTATTTCTACACAGCTGCTGTGCAAGAATGATTTCTTGATATGCAAGTTTTGCCAGACATTGCATTGTTAAGTAGTCATTGGTTGGAATAATTATTATCATCTTGAGATGGATTTAATTGGGGATCACAATAGGGTTCCAGTAGCAAAGAACAACTCTGCTTGCATTGTATATTATTTGGCGTACTCTTTTTCCCTTGTTCTTATATGTTTATGAAGTAATGTTATTTTGCGTGCACAATGACTGTTTCTTGGAATTCTCTTTTCTGTTAATTTTGTTTCCTATGCCGCCTTTGATTTCTTCTCTACTTGTACCCCTTTCTGGTACTGCCTCTTTTGGCAGGGATCTTTCTCCCATCCTCGGAGTCTTTGTCCTAAAATGAAGATTCATTTATTGCTGATAAAAAATAATGATAATAATTATGCCCTTCTTCTCATATTAAGTTAACTTATTTGAAGGGTTGTGAAATAACAATTACTTTTGAACCCAACAGTCCCTTTTGATGGGTAATCCGTCAGTCCACATTGAGGCTGGTAGTATGCCACAGGATTGGAATTGAGTAACCTCCCTTTACCTAAATGTTCTTTTTAAAAAGAGGAAAAATCAGAATTAGTTTTTTAGGTTAATTGCACATAACTATCTTTATGAATTTCCCACAAACACATGACCCCATGGTAAAATTTTCACATACACATGATTCCCTTATGAATTTCCATGTGTCACCACGTACAGAATAGACGGAAAGCATCAATTTTTTTTATCGGTGAGTTTAAAATATCCCCAAACTACTGATTCTTATCCTTTAATCTTCCGATTTCAATATGATTTTATTGGCGGATTTTGAGAAGAGAGTCAAATTGAAATCGGAAGAGTAAAACGTGAGAGTGAGTAGTTTTGGGGTATTTTATAATTTACACTCATGTGACGACAAAAAAACAATTTTTTTATGGTTTCCGTTTATTTGTACAATGGTGACACATGAAACTTCATAAGGGTAGTCATATGTCCAGGGAAAAAATTTCATGGGGTCATGTGTTTGTCGTCAATTCATAAAGTTAGTTATGTGCAATTTACCCTAGTTTTTTCACTACTGCGTGAAGTGTAGATGTATAAATTATAATTCTTCAAAGATACATGCATGTGCTATTGTAAAAACAATTTGGGGGGTGGTTTGCATATATAACCATTTCTGTTCACTACCATTTGTGACTTTGGAGTTTGGACCGATTTAACAACTTGATGGTGATTTATTTAACAGGGCGTAGTGTAGCTTTCCCTGGTCATCCTTTGGGTTCTGGTCTAACTCCAACTGCTGCGAAGGTAAGGTTTATCGTGCTGAAGAGTTTAGATTGGGTTCAAGTGGCACTCTTCAATGTTCATTGACCAATCATGACATTTCCTTGGATTAAGGATATGACTGATTTTTTATTTATTTATTATTATAATGGGTCTTTGGAGGGTCCTTTTCTGTAATGCTATTGACGCCTGAATTATGAATAATCTTTATCATTTGCTTAAATATGAACTATTATTTTCAGGAACTGGGTCTACTTGAAGGAATTCCTGTTGGGACTTCACTGATAGATGCTCATGCTGGTGGTGTGGGAGTGTTGGAAAGTTTCCCAATAGAATATGAGGCCGCAGGTTGTTAATGGCTTATGGAAGGGTTATTTTTGTTATAATTATTCACGTTACTTGATGTATTTATTTCTGAAAAAAGATATAATTGATGTATGTTCTAGAGTATGATAAAGATGCTATATGCCGTCGTATGGTGCTAGTTTGTGGAACGTCAACTTGCCATATGGCCATATCACGAAGCAAGCTGTTCATTCCTGGGGTGTGGGGACCATACTGGTCAGGTAACTCTGGGAACTTCTCATCATGTTTGGATTAATAGCTGTCATGTTTACTGTTTGAATATTGAAACTTTTTATAAGTAAATAATACTATAAATTCACTAGCATTAAACAAGTAAAAGAAAAACAAGAATTTTATTCAGATCGTACAGAAGTTGCATTTTTTTTTTTTTCCATCTGACATGGTGCATTTATATGGTTGGGTAGTTCTATAGCCTATTATGAACTTTTCTGTTCATTTATTCGTGTTCTGTAGCCACTTTTGGTTTCCTGCTTCCCCTATATGTTTCTAAAGCAACTCAAAATTTGGATAACATTAATGCAAACTCTGGTTTCTATTATAATACCCAGGATTAACATCTTTTGAGAAGTAGGTCAAACTATAAGTGTAAATAAATACGTGATACTGAACTAGCCTTTGCTGTTTGCTACCTGCTAGTATGTAAGTGATAGGTTTGCTTCTTAAATACTTGGTCAGAAAATAACTTTTATCTTTTTGTTTTCTTGTATGTTAAGCAATGGTTCCTGAATACTGGCTTACAGAAGGTGGTCAGAGTGCAACTGGTGCACTACTAGATTACATGATTGAAAATCATGTTGCTTCCCCATCTCTGGCGAACCGTGCTGCTTCACAGAGTAAGATTGAATGATCATTTTCCCCTTCATTTTACAAAGATGCAATAAAGGTTCATTCACATGCATTCACTTAATACTCATGTTCTTTTGATCTTTCAGAAATTTCTGTGTTTGAATTACTGAACCAAATTTTGGAATCATTGATGAATGATTTGAATTGCCCATTTGTTGGTGCTTTGACTGAAGATTTACATGTCCTTCCCGATTTCCATGGAAACAGGTTATTTTCTGTAGCTTGAATCTTACTGTTTTAGTTTAAGACCTTGTTGCCTTTTAGATGAAACTAAGCTGCTTAATTTGTGATGGTTCAGGTCTCCAATTGCTGATCCAAAAGCAAAGGGTATGGTATGTGGCTTAACACTTGACACAAGTGAAAAGCAGCTGGCTCTACTTTACCTTGCAACATTGCAGGGTATTGCATATGGTACTCGTCACATTGTTGAGCAATGCAATGCCCATGGTCACAAGGTGAGATTGCAGAACTTTAACACATTATAGATTACTTTGTATTAAAATTGAGTTTTTTTGTTAACCACATTGTTTATTTTTTGGAGAGAAACAAAAACAACCAAGTCATAATAATAAGAAAACAAAAGTCAATTAAGATTAGGCTTAGACGGCTGATACACAGTTTGTTTATTTGAATTGTTTAGTCCAAAGTACTTTTATCTAGGAAAAATATTTCCACGTTTGTTCAATTCTTTTGTTATGTGATTGAAACTGTCATTTTCCAGTTGTATCAGTAGTAATTTCTTTGGTTTGTAAATTTGCCTAATGATTTTCTTGCCTTATCTAGGCGGATGCTTCTATAATTATTTAAACTTCCGCTAACTACTCTTGATAACATCGAAAAATAAATTTGCACATTTCTATTCCTTCTTCACTGTTACAGATCGACACAATACTCGCTTGTGGTGGCCTTATAAGGAACCCCTTATTCATTGAGGAACATGCAAATATAATAGGTCTCTCTCTCTCTCTCTCTCTCTCTCTCTCTTCACTCAAAGTATTCTCTAGTTTCATCATCTGTTAGGTTTCAAGCAATTCTTTTGTATAGATTAGAATGTGAGGACTACCTAGTTCAATGTTTATCACTAGCTAGTTGTGTTATAAAAGGGTCTTGAACTTTTTACAGCCATGTAATTATTTATATTGGATTCACCATGCTAACAAATCCTTCCAATTCATCCCAATAAGGTGTCAGAGTATGTTAACCAAACAGTAAGTGCTATATGATTACCTAAATAAAATAGGTAAGTATCTATCATGAGACATGAGGAGGGCCTTCAATGGGCTGCATGTAAAGCCAAATGGACCTGTTCATGAGGGGGTGTACGTGTTAAGAGTACAAAACTGTGATTATGTCCTCAACCATTTGCTTCAATTTTTAATTGAATTTATTCTGCAAAGGATACTCAATCATTTCTGTATCACAAGGGCTACCCTGTTTGGTCCTTCCCCCCCACAACGATGTTTACCAAGGGATAGCCTTCTGCTCTGGCCTAACCCAATGTAACACATCAGTCTAGGTGCATTTTTGTCTTGAATGTTCTTCACTGGTACAGGTTGTCCTATCATTCTTCCAAGAGAAAGCGAGTCTGTGCTTCTAGGTGCTGCCATTCTTGGTGCTGTTGCTGCTAAGAAATATTCGAGCCTAAGTGAGGCCATGAAGGCCCTAAATGCAACTGGACAGGTATGACTAATAGTAAATAATTTATTGAATTGTTTTTTATCAGCAATGAAACAGGAAACCTTACCCAACCCCATCCCGCACCTGCTCTCAAGCAGGTGACCCATTAGAATTTGAACACCAGATCTCATAAGAGAAGTAGACCAGCCCTAGTGTTACTTAAATGTTTTGATTTGGAGTGTCCTACATAATGTAGCAACCAAACTGTCTAGCTTTCATCTTAAGTTTGTCACAATTAACATTTCCACTATTTATTTACGTTGTGAGGGAGAAGACGATTGTGTTTCAGTAGATGGGTTATCTACAATCACCAATGATATTTCCTCAGGCACGGAGGTCTAAGTTTTGCCCAAGATTAGCTTCGGTGAGTCTGGCTGTATTAAATAGGCTGTCACAGTGTAGTAAAGGTTTGGATTTACACATAATCACACACCTTTGGAAGTGAAGTTATCTTTTGTTGTGAAATGGTCCTGAAAACTCAGTATGAAGCCTAGAAAAGCTGAAGCCCGTGATCTGGCAGGTATAGATTGAAATTCCAAAAGATGCTACCTAACTTTGCATAATATTAAATGAAAATCAGGTGGTGTGCTTGGGAGTTGGAACTTTATTGTTCCTCAAGTCCATTGCCTAATTTATTGTTGAATGAATTTTGACAGATAATCCATCCGTCTCAAGACCCAAAGGTGAAGAAGTATCATGATGCCAAATACCGTGTTTTTCGTGAGCTCTATGAGCAGCAGCTATCACATCGCACTATTATGGCTCAATCTTTGGCCTAGGCCATCTGCTTCTTGGTTTGAAACTCTTGACATTATGCTCCTTCCATATTGCTTTAAGATAGTGATTTCTTGTTTGGACTGAATAATGGAATGAATGGATGTAGAATGTACAAAAGTTTGGAGAGTTAATACAAAACCATAATTGGTATTGATCATACTATAGTGTCAGAGCTTTGTACTTACCATTACCAGCTCAGAACCTAGATCCTCCAAAAATATCTTTAACTTCGATACCCTTAGAGCATATACATTAAGGTTTATGTTACTGTTAGCAACATAAAGCTTAAACCTCTATACAACTTTATCCCATATTGATGAGGTTTACTGTGGGGTTTATGGTTCTAAGTGAATGTTGGGTTTTTGTTCGTTTTTTCGATTTGAAGTGTAAATCAATGTTTTTTTTTGTGATCAAGGATAGTAAATAAATTTTGTAGAATAATATGACCATAATGGCTATAAATTTGCAAATTATGTACACCGTTTGTACAAAGTCGGGTTTAGATTTATTAATAACTGAATTTAAATTTAATGAGCCATGTGGCGAGTTATGATTGGTTGATTGCGACTCGTAATTATGAACCGCGAGTTGCGAAGAGTATGCAAGTGTCACCATATCGATGCGACTCGCGGTTTAGTGATGACTCATGGTTCGCGACTCACTAAACCGCGAGTCGTGTACAAAAATGGACGGTGTGCATGTTCTTAAGTGGAGTTCACTAGTTCTATTTCTTCAATTCCAGTGGCTATATTATGTGGTTAAATTCCTTCGAAATTTTTCCCCAAGTCTATGATCAAGAACAACTTAAAGATTGTTTGATTAAATAATAGCTATCCAATCTAGGAGAACGCGCGACACGCGCTCCCAGTTTCTAAACCCCTGGGTCGCGCTAAGTGATTTTCGGTCCGGTGCCGGCCAAATTCACAGGGTATTTTGACGTCTCTGTTGCTGGTGCGTTGCTATGAGAACTTTGGTCGCGCTCGGTGTTTTTCAGCCCGCTTTCGGGCTCGGGATCTCTCGCTTTTATTGGTGTAGTGCTCGAAGCCGACTTCATTATCCAAGCTTGCAACTTTCTCCATCCGTTACGATGGTGTATCAGATTCTGATGGTGTAAGAGCTTCGTTGATGGTTAAGGGTTGCTTCACTGTTTTGAGACTTGAAGATGCTACAGTAAGTTCCCTACCTTTTCTTCGATCTCTTCCTAGTGTTTGGCCAGTGTTCTTTTGTTCATCTCAGAGTAAGATTGTTGATCAAGATGGGGGAATATACAAGAGAGGAATTGGGAAAATATATTGCAGGAGACTTGAGAAGTCTTGATGTCTGACCAATAAAGGTGTCTTGGTCTCCAAAAGGAACTACGAGGTTGATAAATGGCAAGAAAAATTGGGGTCCTTATGATCATCATAATCTGCTAAAGAAACCAGCATCATCCTCGTCAGAGCCACCACCGGGCTTTGAAGAATCTTTTGGAACAAGGGCACATATAGAGATTCAACCTCAAGGCAGAAAGCATAGAAGAGGCCTAAAACATGACTTCAGCTCAAACTTTGGCAGGAGATGGAGGAGAAGAGTAGGGCCACCAGTGGCACAAGAGGAAGATAGAGGCTGGGGAAATGTGTATCAAGGGATGACAGAACATTGGGCTTTCATAAGCAATGTCCCTCCCAACTCTTCTTCTCTTTGGTTGGAAGAGCAATTCAAGGATGCAGAGGAAATCATGACAGTTGATGCACCAACAAAACCAAACTTAAGGTGCAGATTATATGCCTTCAAAGATTCAGGAAGGAAGAAGATCTCAGAGCTACTATAGAAAACTTTAATGGTTGGCTACTTTGTGGGTACAAGGTTTTTGTAACAAAAGCCTAGAGGAAAATTGACAGACCTTATCAACAATCAGTGAATAAAATCTTCAATGGAGAGAAAAAATTCATCTTGGTAAGGATACATTGCCATCTCCCACTGAGACTAAGGCTTTGGTGCAAGGACTAATTATCGCTTTGGGCTCGGTGGTCACAAAACATCTACATAAACTTTAGAGATCTCATATAGCAATTTCAATGAGGAATCTTAGTGCTCAAGAAATCTTGAAGAGATGGATATTGAAGGGATTTTTGGTATAGAAGTGAGAGATCTGGGGAATAGATGTGTTCTAATTACTTTTCCTAGTGAGGAGTTTGAAAGATTGATGCTTGAAGAAAATTCAAAGTGGTTAGATAACTGGTTTATAATTCTCCCAGACAGTCAGAAGCGGTGTAAAAAGAATGGAAGGCTACAATGGGTGACAATCCAAGGCATCCCTTTCCATTGTTGGTGTGAGGAAACCATGGAAGCATCATTACAAGGTGTAGGAGAAATAATTTACACTCATCCTCACTCTATGAAATGCCTTAGCTTGGAAATGGGTTTCATGCTGATACAATCAACAAATCTCATGTCTTTCAGCAAGACCACTCATATCAAATTACGGGAGGTGAGCTTTGAAACTCTTATTTCTTCTGCAGATAAAAACTTATAGCCATAGTGGAAGTCTCTTTCATACACACCCATCAATTCCACTAATACTGCTTCCTCTTCAAGTCATTTTACTACACCCACACAAACTCCAAAGATACCTTCACATAACAAGACACTTATATCAGATTCCATATTAATTGTGGATTCGGACAATAAGTTGGAAGAGAATGTTGAGAAAGTTAAGACAGGTTCAGATGAGCATGAGAGGATTGTCCTAAGGGAGAACCATCAAGATTTCATTACAGACAAAGGGTTACATTTTTCTCTATTTCGAATACTTTTCTGATTCTCCTGAATACATGGTTACATTTCGATTATTGCTTTTTTCTGCATAACTTTCAAAACCATTATTTAACGAAATAGCTTAATAACGACTCTAAATAGAAATTGTTTCTCTTGTGCTCCTTTGGGTTCGATAACTTGAAACTAAAAATCCTGAATACTATTTGACGATCGGTATGCTTGTCATGCGATTTTATGTGCTAAAACCGCATGTCATCACGTCCCTTAAGAATTTACTTAAGAGATGATATATTTCAATGCAACGTCTCTTAAATTAAGACTAAAAAACGCTACATTAAAAATATAGCATCTTGTAAGTATAAACTTACAAGCCGTTACATTAAAAATGTAGCCTTTCTTAAGTCTTAACTTAAGAGATGCTACCCAGCCATCTTAGACAACGCTACAATGTAGCGCGTCTTTACACACACTAAAAAGTCGATAATATAAATGAAATTATGAATGCAATAGCAAGATGTCACTTAAGATGTTAGAGCTTGTTTAATGATATCTTGTTCTATCAACTGAAAGAGAAATTCAATAAGTAAGCAAACACAGGGACACAAGATTGATTACCCAGTTCAGTTCATCATACCTACGTCTAGGGGCACTTTGCCAGTGAAAAGATTTTCACTATCAAGTAAACAATCAACATACAAGTTACTAGATCCACCGATCACCCAATGATATTGTTACAAAGTGACAAACCTAATACAGGGTCTCCCCCTGAACCTGAGATCCCATCTCAATTCCACTCTTCGAGCTCCTACAGTCTCAGATTGTTCTTCGTCCAATGAAGGATTGTGATGCTTCAATCACAAGAACATAGCTCCAATACTTAATCAGTCATGAATCAAAGTATGAGCATACACCGTTTTCCTTAGTTCAATTCATTTGGAATTCTAACGACATGATTAGGAATCCAAACTTATATACCAAGGATCACGAATAACAGTACTTTGAGGACATGTACAAACGAATCTTGCTTACAATATAATTTCTAAGATTAGCAACAGATTCGAACCGAGCTTGAATGAATGTACTTGTATTTGTAGCTCTAGTTTCCCTTGTATCGTGGCTCCTAGGGTCTCTCCACCTCTAGAGTCACGATCAGGGCAAATCTGATAGTTTCGTTGTCTTAGAGACTTTCTATAATAAAATAGATATCTATTAAGGAAGTATCTTCACACTAGGAAAGAAATCCTCTAACCGGATAGGCATGGATACGTTCTGGATACGCTTGATAAATTTCACGCGCGTGGGTTGTCATTCACTGTTATGTCAATGATATTATGTGCTGACATCTTCATTCAACTTTGCATCGGCTGTACACAAATGATGTCTACTAACATATTCATTAACCTCTGACTTGACAAACAAATGACCAATACAGATGTAGCAACAATAAATATAACGTCTCTTTAGTTCTTCGAGTACCGTTACTTAAGCGTGGTGGCTACTGTGACACTACCCTTTTGAAATAACGCCTCCCAAGCACTTAAGAGGATCTACATTAAATATAAAGAGGTGTAGTAGCCCCTTTTAAGTGCTATTTTATAGTATCACCTTTTTCATCTTGATCCAGCATTTCCGTGCAACTTCACGTACCTATTTCGAAATTGGTTTCTCAAATTTTCAGTTTTTAACATCGATTTAGGGAGAATGTTAGGTTTTCTGAACTTTTATTTTGAGTTGGCTCATCATTTTGTTCTTTTTCATCTTGCTACAATGTTTCTGTGCAATTTTGCATACCAATTTCGAATCCCCTGGTGTGTTCCAAGGCTTATATCACGATTTCGATTCGAAGATATTTTATGGTGTCGAATTTTGGAAAAAATTCAAGTTTGCTTTCGAGGATGCTAAACATAGGAACAAACCTTCTTACTGGCATAGATTTGAAAGCGGGCTCATTTTTTCGGCGTCAGAGTTGGTACAAGGGTAGACTCCTTCAGAAGTTTGGTGAAATTGGGGGTTTAGGGCAAACCCGTTTGGATGGGGTAAATTAAGAAGAAAAAAATTTAGACAAGAAGAAACGAAAAATAAAAATGAAATTAAAGAAGAAAATAAAGTTAAAAAATCTAAAAATAAATAAATTCAATTATGAATAGAATTTAAACAAAAGAAATGAAAACTGAAAACATAGGTTAAAAAAATTAAGAAACAATGAAAATTAAATGGAAAATATTAAAATTCGAAAGCTAGTGAAGGGTTTTTTTTTGACATTTTACAAATTTAATACTTTTAAGAATCAACCGCATGTTTTTTTTAGCAAAAAAAAGGTGTAATTATTATTACTGATTAAAACAGACTACATCACTGTGCATCGAGGAACAAGCTTCTCGATCACCAAGGCCCGAATAGACGAATAATGGTTCTCTAAGCCTTTTCATATCAGAACCGACACAACGGTTTTTTTTTTA
>JAYMTN010000778.1:0-14834 GCA_036897425.1 Erodium trifolium | reverse complement strand
AACCTGCTTTGAATAGATTGGTTAAGGTGGTTTTCGATGCACTTACAGTTTATACTTGTCTCTGTATTAGTTTTCCTGTAGAGCTTCCTCAACCTGTGACCAAATTCTAATGCAATCCTATTCTGCTTGTAGGATAATGTTGCACTAATAGCAGTTGTCGAAGCAAAATTTAGCAACCAGGGTGCTGATACTCCTGGGAAACGCCAACTTCTTTGTGTTGTAAGTTTCTTGTGCTTCTGTATTGGGTGGTAATTTTATAGGATTAGATTCCAGCAGTAGCACATCAAATTGTTTCTGTTTATTCATTAACAATTATTTTAGAAACTTGCTATTTTGGGCTCAGCATATTTTGAGCTTGCTCTATGACCTGTTAGTTTCCTATTGGGTACAAGTCACAGAGAATATATTTCAGCCCAGGATCATAAACATGGCAGGTCTAGATTACCCAGGCCTGGGTCTAACAGTTTAACTTGGGATCATGTTAGGTAGATAAATGAATCTGAACTGCTAGCAAAAAATAGCCTGTCATATTTTTGTGTGTGAGTCTAGATGCAGTTCTTTGAAATGAACTTGCAATCGTCACTATTGTTAGCATGGTTCCTGTTTTGCATGTCTTACTCAAGATAGAATTGACAGTCTTTTCTCTTTAATTTCTCTTATCTTCATCTTCCATGTGGCTGACCAAGGGCCAAACATGGTGTTTGGTTGGCAAATAACTATGATCAATCATGAAATAATGTCTGATGGGATACTGAATCGTGTTTCCTATATTTATTTACTTATAAAATTGTATCATATATACTTTTCCAACTCATTTGTGTGTGTAATTGGCACACGCTGTCCTGATGTTCTGGTGGTTTTTGGGGACAGGCAAATACACATGTAAATGTCCAGCATGATCTGAAGGATGTAAAGATCTGGCAGGTACTTAAATTATCATACGCCTGTTTCCCGATGTATGTTGCCATATTCAGATTGGTATTTAGTTTTGTGAACTCTTGCTTGTATATTAGGTTCACACTCTTCTGAAGGGGCTAGAGAAAATAGCCCGCCAGTGCAGACATTCCAATGTTGGTTTGTGGTGATTTTAATGCTATTCCTGGAAGGTATAGTGTGTTGACTGTATTATCATAGCCTCTTTTTTTTTTTACCAAATGTGTATATGCTATGTTAAAGGCATGTTTCATTCTTTTGGCAGTGCTCCTCATGCTCTTCTTGCAATGGGAAAAGTTGATCCAATGCATCCGGATTTAAGTGTTGACCCTCTTGGAATTTTGCGCCCTGTCAACAAGCTCTCTCATCAGCTACCCCTGGTAACCTTTATGGTCATAAGAATTAGGTTTATTGGGAATATTACATATGACAACGGCAGGTGAGGGGTTTCATGTATTTTGTGTATTATTTATGGCTTGCAATGCTTGTATTACAGGTCAGTGCATACTCATCTTTTGCGCGAATTGGGGTTGGTCTTGGTTTAGAGCAGCATCGACGAAGGATGGATCCCACAACGAATGAACCCTTATTTACTAGTTTCACCAGGGAATCTGTTGGTACCTTAGATTACATATTTTATACAGGTGAGCATCTTTTAACTACTTATGTATACAAGTCTGTACAATTACAAGTAGAGGCTGATTTTATTAGTTTGACAAGGCTGATGTGATGGTGTTAATTCACTTTGTGGTTGTAGCGGACTCCTTAACCGTGGAGTCCTTACTGGAACTCTTAGATGAGGATAGCTTGAGGAAAGACACAGCACTTCCTTCTCCAGAGTGGTCCTCTGATCATATAGCACTTTTAGCCGAATTCCGTTGCAAGCCTAGACCTAGACGCTGACACTCCAAGGTATGTTTCCTCTATTTGGTTGCAGTTTTCTAAGATCAAATTTATTTTGTCTGTTATCTTGCTCAATAACATTTATCATGTGCCGCAAAATCTGAAGGATTTGGAACTACGGGTTTAACAATCTCATTGATTTTATATCTTGCTGATTAATATCGACAAATCATATCGACTAAAAACTGTAAACTTCAATATTCACTGAAAACAAGCATTCCTAGCAATTTAATGCATACACAAGCTTCTTTATTTTTTCTTGCCTTGTAAAGAACATTGCTCAAAACTCCTAAACGGATTAGTACATAAAGTAATGGATTCAATTCTGCATAACCTGTATAGAGGTATAATTTCATTTGCCGTACAAAGTGGTTGACCATATCTAAGTTAAGGCCTTTTCACTTTCACTATTGTCCTCCGTGAAAATATATTGTTCTGAATTATGATACGTCCTCAGCTTTAGTAGGGCATTACTAAAATTTGTTTCTAGGCGCAGTCTAATTTGTATATATATATACAGGATTACTATCCACTATAGACCAGACCCATGCACATAATATAAACTAGAAACCCCTAGGAGCCATTGGATGAAGCAAAATAGATGGGTTCTGATTTAAAAATAATTCATTAATGGCAAGAATTGTAAATATGCAGAACTTTGAATTTATTTTTATTATTAAAAGCCCCCCTAAAAAGCATGGGACATTGGGGCCACTTGTTCTTATGGCCCAGATGAGTTCTGAGTTTATATTTAAATATGGGTTTATAGCAGATTGTATATATATTTATACCTTTGTTTCAGAAAATCATGTTTTATGCTGCATTTTTTGTTGCCTTAAACATGGCAAGATTTCAATGATAATTTGATTTAATATTTGTTAAGAGATTGATTTTGTTAATGTCATCGATTCAAGGTTAGGTTTGGAGATACATGATAAAGGGCCACAATGGATAGGAGTACAGTTCCTTGTAAGAATGATAGCTGATGCTCACAGATCTAAAGTCTGCTTTGTAAAATGCCGCCGCCGCCGCACATGTTTGTCTGTCTCATAGAAAATGATGCCTTATTCAATTGCCTTTTTTTGTTTTGCGATAGGAATTTATTAGAAAATGGCCAACAGCAGCTCAATGTTATTATTAGGCAATACACTTAACCTAAAGTTTTCAAGAAAACTGGTGGCCACTGGCAAGTTTGTATGCCCGTGTTGGTTACTGAAGAAAGAAATAAGATTTAGTCCTTTTTGTTGTTTCAAACCTTTGTGGGTCTGTCTGTTTTGCAATCACAATTTGATGTGTGAATTGAGTTTTATGTGTTACGAAGAATATGGCTGTATACAGTTGAAATCTGTGGGTTGGGTTCTACCTCACAAAACAATAACCCATGAAAGTCCTCGTAGAATGTCTTGTCTGTTCATCCTCGTGAGAACCAACAAAAGAGAGATCTCACGTAGTACAGACCCAAACGTTCCCATGACTCACGGTAGTAATGTAGCTCACCTCCTACCAAGTAGCTTGGTAAGGCCCAAATCCTACGCCTTTGAATTTCACTGCTTGTCAATCGACAAAAAAAAACGAACCTGAAATTTAAGACGAGTGGACATGTTTTGACCTTTTTGAATCATTCGATACTTGTTCTTGTTTAATTTGGGAAATCAACCCGTATTGATTAGTCTCAGAGCCTTCGGTCTGAATTCTATCTTAGAAAGTGATTGAAATGGCGGCACACCTGTAGGAAACAATAACAACAGATAGAGAAACTTATCGAATGAAAGATCAAGTTGTGGCGTGAAACTGAATTACTCTGAGTTGAAAGCAACTTGTCTTGTACACCATGATGGCAATCGACGGCCGGTTACTCCCTACGGTTAACACAACTGCTAGCTCGATTTGTGTCTACTCACGAATAAAACCCGAAACTTATAAAACAATACCCAGAATCATAATAAAAAAAATTACAAGAAAAATGGTGGGTCTCCAAGTAGGGATAGGGATCAGAGAGGTCTATGCATGACTCTTCTCATGTTGAGCAAGAAAAAAGAGATAAGAGGTCATGGTGGAAGAGATGATCAAGAATGGAGGTGTTCTCAGCACTCATTCACTCATCTCTTGTGACTGAAAGTAAACAATCTGTAACATACAACAGTGAATTGAAGTTTTTTAACAAGCAACCCAGATAATGTCCAACAATGGACTTGATCCACGAAAGAAGGAACACATTTAAAATCGATGCACTAATATACTCTTAAGAATTAAAATGTGATGAAACCACCATTCTTCAAATTCTATGGAGACCCGGGGAAGATCACAAACTGTAATTTTAGCTATGCACTTTGAAACAGGTCACATGAGGGAACAATTGAAGCAGTTCATCCCGGCTCCGTTTCTGCACACATACAAGTATCAACATTAACTTGTGTTGTATGCCAATAATAGCACAAATGCAGAATCTATTTTAGCACAAGCAAGGCCTGTCACATACCTTTATACTAATGCACCCGTTCACATCAAGAGTTGTAATCGTGTTTGAGCAGGTTTTTGAGAGGGCCTCGAGACATTTATCGGTAACCCCAACTATGCCAAACAAGCTGCATCATGCTCTCTACAACATTAGTAAACGAAACTGAATCGAACTAATAGCCACAAGGTTAACTGACTCGGGATAGGAAGAAAAGTGTAATTCTGAGTCAAATGGAAATAAGGACTGCCTAAAGCAATTCTCACTTCTGATTCATTGCTTTTCCAGTTCTCTTGGTAATTTATGTAGAGTTCAGATGTCAGGAATTACGTAGAAGTTCAAGTAACAGTAATAAGATACTTATAAAAAAGGGAAAATTGCAAAAAAGTACCCTGAGGTATTCACTTTTTGGAACTTGTAGCCCTCTTTATCAAAGAAGAGGGCTTCATGTTGCAAAAAATGAATACCTCAGGGTATTTTTTTTTTTGCAATTTTCCCTAAGAAAAACTAAAGCAATAACGACACTACAAGTCTACATCCATCACATAAACAAAGGAAAAATAGTTAAATTGTTATGTAGACTGAACTTTTGAAGAACTGTGCTGTGTTTTTTTTTGGATAAGCTAGTAAATACGCAAAAAGGAATTGCTATTTGCTACAAACATTTCCAACTCAATTGCAACAGCCTGACCTCCAAATGACTAAGATTTGGGTATTCAAGGGGAGCATATTGAAAGGTTTGTTACTATTGTCTGGTTAGAATAAACTGTCAAATGGAACGGTAAACACGGTATGCATAGTGTTGGTGAGCAAGCATAAAACCAGGGAAGGGTGCAGTCTAACATTCAGTTTCCAGAGGGGAGGCCATAGAGTTATTTCCGGATATATTAAGGGTAAGCTAGAATCAAGGATGCCAGTACTTTCGACTTTAATAAATCAATTTCAATACTGACCTAAGAAATTCAAGGGAAATGCAGCTGTTTGCAAGGGCTATAACTCCTACATCAGTGAGGCGAACACACCTGTCATGGAAGTATACAGTCGTGTGAAAACTAATCAGCTTCTCTTTTTTGCTTAAAGGGGTTCTTCAGGAAACTGAATTTTTACTAACCATGTCAAATTGAGAGATGTGAGCTTCTTGCAATTGGCGACACATGTAAGTCCATCATCAGATAGGTTCTGGAAACCAAAGTTCTTATTAGTAACGAGCTAAATCAGGAAATATAATCTTCTGTTTTTTTTCGTTCGATGAACATTTATTTTTACCTGGGCACCGCATAGATCCAAGAATCTTAGATGTGCAAGAAGTGAAATCTTCTTATAAGCTGCATCTGTGAAGCTGGGAAAAAGCAACTCAGCTCATGCCATTGTCAAAATGTAGAACCACTGACCACGAAAACTAGTTTGTGGACATAAATGTACCACTCAATACCTAGAAAGGGCGTACAGATTTAGACTTTGTAGATGAGAGCAATTCATCAATATCTGTTGCAAGCCACCATCTGTCAGCTTGATACACCTAGGAATAGGATTAGTATATAAAATAAGCACAACCCAAAAAGTATAGTTATTGACTTGTGGCAATCAAATTCAGTACTCTTTGATCCCTGTCTACAGTAGATATAATAGAAGGAAGATTTTGATGTTTCGTGAATATGGAGGAAATTAATAGCCTTGCCAAATAATATTATGTTGGGGTAACTTTATTAACACACATTCGGTGACCTTTGATTCTCAAATACACACTGTAAAGGTGAGGGGTTATCGGTAACACACTGTCACCTTTCGTTATTCATCAAAAAACCACGGATTCCGTTCATTTTGTTCCAAAAAAAATATTGATAAATGAGAAAGGTGACAATGTGTTCATGATAAAACCGTCACCTATTCAGTGTGAATCCAGGCCTTTTGATTAATAGCGAAAGGTGACATCGTGTTACTGATAACCCCTCACCTTTAGGGGGTGTTTTTGAGAATCAAAGGTCATCGAGGGGGTTTAAATAACGTTTTCCCTTTTATGTTTGAACAGCTCAAGAAGAGAAATACCTGGAAATTTACTTACCTAGTTATGTTTAAAAACTCCAGCACTTGATAATTCTCAGCAACTAATTGCATACTTTTGTCACTAATATTCTGCAATTGTGACACCACACCAAAACAATTGTATTCAAAGGCATTCCTTATATATAATAAATTTTGAGACTCCATAGTTGAGTAAGAGAATTCAATTCATGACCTACAGAGAATATGGAAATATGCGTATGGTGATCTCACACATTGACCACAAATCTAGACGAGGAAAACAATCCAAAGAAGATAGGGATAGTGGCAAAAACTTGCGGTAAACTATGCACATTCTGTAAATACTACCGGAAAACTATTTTCTTTTGCAAATGACATCCCCCAACTATTTTCCGTCTACAAATCAGTTACCGTTAACGGAAATTGGTCATGTGACTTCAAAAGCAGTTACCTTCCATGAAATATTGTTATGATGGGACCATCAAAAGCATCCAGTACATATCCAACTCTATTGCTTTCATGTCTATATTATATACAGAAATCAATCTTGTGGAGGGGGTTTGGAACATGTTGCTTAAACTTCTACACCACTTTAAACATTAGACACTTGACACAGCTCAACACATCATGCAAGAAACAGAACCAGAGGTTTGGAGATCTACATCAAGCTCATCACTTCAAGCACAAACTCATCCCAAGACATTGAAATGTCAATTCAACTCATGCAAAGCTGCTGAATTTTAGACAGGAGGATACATGTCAAGCACACTTAGAAACATACAAACCCATTGATGCAGACTCTAAAGAGAGCGAGTAGACCTTATAGGAACAGTATAATAGGCAGATAGAAGCATTAAACTGAGTAAATACCTTACAACCACTTAAATTCAAGTCCACAATATGTTTGCAATTCTTCACCAGATGCATGATACCTACATCCGTTACCCTGCAGTAGATTCACATTTCAATTTCATTCCCAACAATGAATACTATTAATGTATGATTGTGCATCAGCTTGACTTTGGATTACCTCACATTCCAATATATAGAGAAGACCTTCAGTTTAGGAGAAGCCCTGGTTATGGCTTCAATCCCTTTATCAGAGACCTTCTGGCAACCATTCAGATTTAGTGATTCCAAGTTTTGAAGAGATTTAGCACACTGCCGAATTCATAAGATTTTATCATCAAATTATCCAAGACAGCCAAATAATTCATTCAGAATCAAACTATATACTTCTTAAAATACCACTCATCATTTTTACACATCTCTTCAACCCACTTTAGAAACCAGAGTACAAAATTCTTCAGTATGATGAATATGTTGAAAACATTACCTCACTAACGAGAAGCTCGAGATGTTTGTCCTCAATGTCTTGTGCAAATTCAAGGTTTAGCTGTTTCACATGCCTATATCTTGACTACAGAGAATAAAAAACATAAGCATCATAGTTTTGAAATTGAACATAATCAGCTATATTTTTAGAAAGAACGAACTCCATGTCACCTCACTGTACTAAGGTCAAACACCAAATCATAACCTACATATTAGACAATTATTACATAGTAACAGGTTTCACCTATTGATTCTCAAAATGTATCAAAATCTGTTAAGTGTGACTAACTCCGTGAAATACCAGTCACATGCTTGGCACGTGCTCTAAAACTTTCCTAAAATGGCATGCAAAAACTTGATGTCATAACGTATACCTTTCGTTTTATTCTCAAATCATGACTCAACTTTTCCTATTACCCACTAAACGGCCGTTAACCTTTTGAACGGAAAATGCAATAGGTTGGGTCAACGTTACTACATGAGAGTAACCGTTTGCTTGGGTTAGGATTGAGGAATAAAAGAAAGGTGGGGGTTAGGACATGGAGTATCCCCTTTTAGAAATTAAGAAGGAAATGACCATAACTGCATACATTACTTAACCCCCTTCATCAAAATTCAAAGCCCCAACTTTTCATTTTCTGCATCTAGAAACTACTGGGGATTACACTACAAATCAAACACAACAATTCCCAATGAGCTGATAGAGTGCAATTTGCTTTCAAATTGAATTTATGATCATACATAGAATCCATAACATGAATCAGTAAGGGTTCCTACACAAGAGAAGCTTCTAAAATGGTAAGACTAACCAGTGAAAGTGCAGCTAAGAGCCTATCTCCAGCTTTGTTCATCTCCCGCAGATCGACAACCTGAAAAAATCAATAACCGAGACTAAACAAGACATTCAAAACTCCGAAACCCCATCGAGATTCAAGAGAAGAAGAAGGAGAAAAAGCTCACGAGCCAGAGAGAGGGGTAGGAGACGAGAGTCCGGTGGAGCCATGGGCTGACGAGTAGCAGAGAGATGAGGTCCCTCTGAGGCAGTCTCGTGCCCACTATCTTCAACACTTTGGGCACTGTTTCTCTCCCCCAAGCTTCCTCCTCCGCTTCTCTTTCCTCCATTTTTCGAGCTCATAAAATCCAACAGTTCGTGTGCGGTCTCTCGATCGATCAACAGAAGTTGAAGGGATTCATGATTTGTTTGAGGAAGGAATTTTTGGGTCGGAGAAATGAGGCCCAATAGGGGAAGTCAATCGACCCAATGGGCCGAGATTGCTTGGATCATGAATCATCCGATCTGTCCACAAACCCAGAATCTACACTAATTTTTAAATATCTGAAACTCATCTCATTTAAGAATCCTCACATCAATGTCCAATCCAATTTAATTGAATTTCGTTAACGTTCCATATTTTTATACCACGCGTATTTGGTATATTTGGCATATTGGTAAATTTGTCTTTTTTTTTAAACCAGCGCTGTCACGCGTTGGCGTGGCATTGATCCATCGATTAGCCGTTAGATAATAGTCGGCTACTGTAGTTGTTGCAGCATGCTGAGGCGACCTCCTGCGACGACAACCCAAACAACGGCTTCTGCAACGGCTAGTTTGGGCAGCAAGCCGTTGCAGCGCCTGCGACCGCTCTGCAGGTGCTCTTAGACCTGATATGCCCTGATTCTGATCGGACTTATCTAAACCCAAATTTTGATCCGATGGACAGGTACGAAAACACACAGATCTGATCTTCATATATACGGGTCGGGTCGGGCATCTGCCCATCAATACCTAATACTCTAATAGTCATAGTCATGTACTGTGGGTGTCCAAATTAAACCGAGCCCATCCAACTCGGGCGAATTGGAATCCATGGGTGATGAACGATTTGCATTAACCGGGGATACATGATAGAAAGGAATTGTTCTCGTGTTATTTAAAAGCTTCAATGTACAAGATTTTCTTCTAAGTATTAACATTTAAATGTTTCGCAAATCGTATAGCCAGTTTGTACATTTGAACGAAGTCGGAGAAAAGCGGTGGCAACGAAGCCAGAGACGAGCACGCTCCTTAACCGGACAGACTAAACCAGTGTCGTCTGACTGAGGACGAAGTATGAAACTACGGGGATCATGGCCAAACCCGTAACAGGTGTTTCAATCTTCGACCATAAAAATATGCTCCAGACACGAAACATTCATCAAATCCTAGGATGGTTGGCAATGCAAAGGTATAAACAGAAACTGCCTCCTAGTATAAGAAGCAAGAACAAACATCGAAACCTCAATGTGAAGTCATGTGATCAAAAACATGTATTAATATATGTACTCAAGGTCAAGGGAGAACAAATCCAGTATCTGAATTCTGAAGGAGAGCGCTAATCCCAAGCGCTGGCCACACCAGCAGCAGCACCATAGCCCCCGTTCGGAGCACCATACATACTGTTACCGTTACCTCCACCACCATACATACTGTTACCGTTACCTCCACCACCGTAATCTGCATTCCTATTGTAAGAGTTGTCCTTCCTGAAATCACGCCCGCCAAAGCGCCCCCCACCGGAGCGCCTGTTCCTGCCACCTCCACCGTATGCAGCCCTGGCTGCATACCGGGTGAGCCAGGCAGGCACTTCCTGGTTCGACTCTTGCATCAGATCAGCCAATGGCCTAGCCATTGATAGATTGTGGTCGTTGAAGAAGGCTGTGGCCAATCCCGATTTGCCGGCTCGCCCTGTTCGTCCGATCCGGTGAACGTAATCGTCGATGTCGTTCGGGAGGTCGAAGTTGACCACGTGAGCTACGTGAGGAATATCGAGACCACGGGCCGCCACATCGGTTGCCACTAGTATTGGAGTGTGTCCTGTCTTGAATGATCTCAATGCTTGTTCTCTTTCCTGCAAATAATGAGGCACCCAGGATAAATAGTATAAATTAGTGGGCAATAATGTAAATGTTTTTGTAGAAATTACACGCCACCACGGTTATTTTGTAATTTTGTATCATGTCGCCACTGTAAACTTTCCTTTTGTATCAATATACCCTAACATCCGATAAAAATGACCACCAAAACCCTCCTTTTTTCAAAATTACCGCTTGAATACAAAAAATTTAAAGCTGAAAAAAAATTAAAAATGATATTGAATATTATTTCAACCAACCTGCTGCGATCTATCACCATGAATAGAAGTTGCGGGAAACCCATTGATACACAACCAATGTTCCAGTGAATCTGCTCCTTTTTTTGTCTCCACAAAAACTAATGTCAGAGCTTGCTGCAAATCCAAGGACAAGTTCATTATCATTCACCAATATAGTGCTTGATGTTTATCGAATCAAGAATCGATGGTTTATAAATCAAAGCAAGTGGCTTATATTACCCTGCCATGAACTCCATTCTCTCTTTGAGCATGTAGAAGATCCATGAGATGGCTTCTCTTGTCAGACTCGTGAACGAATTCAACTCTTTGGACAATCAGATCAGTACTTGAACCAACTCTTCCAACAGCCAAGAATATGTAGCCCGAAAGAAAATCAGAAGCTAATCTCTGCATGCCAAGAATAGTAAACAAAAGGGCATGGTTCAGAGAGACGTAACTTGAAATGGGAGTTTTCAGAGCAGTCACATGTTAATATTCCTCGGAAAGTTTACAAATTTTAGGGGTAACTTCATTAACACCCCCCTTGACCTTTGTTTGTTACAATCTCACGGTAAAGGTGAGGCGTTATCAGTAACACACTGTTACCTTTCGTTTATGACCAAAAACACCCGGAATTTGGGTCATTTTGTCCCCAATAAAACACTGGTAAATGAGAAAAGTGACAGTGTGTTCCTGATAAAACCATCACCTTTTCTATGTAAATCCGGGTGTTTTTGATTAATACGAAAGGTGGCAGTGTGTTAAAGATAACCCCTCACCTTGAGGGGGTGCTTTTTATAGTGAAGGGTCAAAGTGGGTATGTAAATAACGTTTTCCCCAAATATTATCCAAATCCAAGTTGCCAAAAACATTGAAAGTTGAATCAACATAACAAAAAAACAAGATGAACAATTGAAGCAAACCTGTATTTCTTTTGGAAAGGTGGCACTAAACAACATTGTTTGTCTCATACCGGGTGGGGGCATGTCCATCTGTTCCACTATCTTTCTGATCTGAGGCTCAAAACCCATATCCAGCATTCGATCCGCCTCATCAAGAGCCAAGTATCTAATCATCTGCAGTGACACTCTTGCCCTCTCAAGCAAATCTACCAATCTCCCTGGAGTTGCCACAAGAATATCAACTCCTCTCTCAAGTTCTCGTAACTGACCACACAAAAAAACTTGTCAGCAATTGTTGCCTGCAAGCAATAATATTAGAAAAATCACAAGTTATTAATCAAGACACCGGTGTGATCCCCCAGAGAGAATAAAAAACCTGCTGGTTAATTGGTGCTCCTCCATAAGCAACTACCACTTTCACACCAGTTTGATAGGAAAATTTTCTTGCTTCATCATGTATCTGTAATTCAAATGCAAAAGTAATGATTAAACTAAACAATTTAATGTTTATATTATGAATATAGATGTTCAATGTAGGTTATAGGATAATCTCACCTGACAAGATAGCTCCCTTGTAGGAGAAAGTATAAGAGCAAGAGGGTAAACAGTCCTTCCTCCTCGTGGTCTCTGTGCATATTGCCCTCGCATAATTCCACTGATGATTGGAAAGCAAAATGCAGCGGTCTTCCCTGATCCTGTCTGAGCACAAGCCATCAAATCTCGCCCACCAAGAGAAATTGGGATCGCGTGACGTTGAACCGGGGTTGGTTTCACATACTTGCATCTCCGAATATTCTGATTCAGTGCATCTCCCAAGTCTATCTCAGCAAATGTGTTAACAGGTGGAGGCACATTGTCCCCACTAGTCTCTACAGGGATATCCTCGTAAGCATCAAAATTGATGCCAGTGTTTTCTTGCTCAAACTGAGTCTCGGCACTGTCCTCATCGTCATCATCAAAAGGATTCACCTCACTCCGATCTCTCCCACGATCCCAACCCCCACTTTTATTGTTCCAGCCTCCACCACCCCGGCCGCCAGAAGCATATCCTCCCTGGCGCCCTGAAACTGGCCTAGAAGCACCCCCGCCCCATCGGGCCCCACCTGCAGGCCCACCATAACCAACCTGATTGTTGACGGGTTGCGACACAGCAGATTGTGTCGGACCTGGGGGGTTCGTCGTCGTTGTTGGTGGTGGTCTGTTCCTGAGATGTGGTGGAACATAGGTTGGTCGGGTAGGGCGAGATGAACCACCATTGGTGGCATCAACAGACCCAAAGGCTACATTTTCAGATGGAGAGTTAGCCACAGAATCAGCCCATGAAGTCCTCATAACTTGCACCTCTCTTGACAATTCCCCGAAGACCCTGAATCCTAAACCCTAACCTAAGCACACAGTAAGAAGCAAAAACCAACCCCAGATCGGAATTTCTCCACGCCTTCAGCTCTGTATACCGTTCAGATCCCAATCCTGACCAGCCATCAACAATCACACAAACAAAAATTGCACCCATCAACCAACAAACAACAAAATATAGTTGAAAAGGAAAGGTTTTTACACGAAAAAAATCAAACCCATATCAAAAACCATGCAGATCACATCAATCTCTCTTCAAACAATCATGATAATCTCAACAAACAAATTTGGAAAGCATGAAACTTTACAGAAACCCAGAAACCAAACATGAGCTAGACAATGTGTAAAGATCTAGCTTGCATGGAAACGGAAATGGAACTCAGTTTGAGGGAGAGAGCTCACGAACCTGCGATTAGGAGTAAACAAACCCAAATTCAAATTCAAATTCGAGAAAGCCCTAAATCGAATGGATCAGACAGAGAGCGAGAAGCTAGCTCGCTGGAGAGATCTTCCAACAATCCTCGCCTGGATCAACTCGAAATCAAAACCCTCGATTCTGTGCTCTTTAAACGGGAAAAAGATAACGAATCTTAAGAGCAATCTGTGTCCGTACAGGTTGGGGATGGTCTCAGTCTCGTCTCTGAAATGAAACGAATATATTAATTTCTCTTTTGTTTTTATTTATTTTTTCTCCTTTATGTAGATATGTCACGTGTGGAGCTTGAAATTTTCACGGCTCCTTTACCTAATACTGGAAATTCCAACCATTATTTACTAAAGAGTGATCCTTACGATGCAAAATAAAACTAGTAAAAAGACAATTTGTTGAGATGCTTAGTTGGTTTCTGTTTATTATAGTAGAATTTATTTCATCTGATTTAACCATTACATTTGTCCTGTGACAAAAATAACTTTTTAAAAAAAAGAAAAGAAAAAAAGATCATATGATATTACTTGAAATGTCTCAGAATACATAACAGTGCATCTGGTATTTGGAAACCAGACCACGTAAGAACAGGCATAGAATGAGACTCTCGTGCTAGCCAATTAGCAGCCTTGTTCACAGGTCTAGGGATAAACTCGAGTTTGACATCCTCGAGCGACATAAAAATGGACATGCATATTTCAATAATGCGACCCACCGGTGAGAAAAGCAGGGTAGTCCCTAGAATCATCCTCACCACAAATTGTGCATCGCTTCGAATAATAATTCGCGACCGCCCTGAATTACGTACCCAGTTGAGGGCATGGTATATTACTATGGCCCCGACATTTAAGGTGTTGGTGTATTCTTTACATTCCAATTCTGACCTCCCACAACCATTGCCCTCTCATACCTACAAATCATGCCTCAACCCAATTGACATGTGTCTACAAAGACAACCTCATCCACATTCAAAGAGAGAGTGTGTGGGGGTGGTTGTTAGGGCTGGCCCTTTGAATGCGATGGCCTTAGGCAAAAATATAAGAAGAGGCATTTTCGATAGATAAAAAAAAAAGAATATTCCTGCAATTTTAATAGTTAAATTGTATGAGTTTGTACATTATTTACAACTCCTGATCTAATACGCATAATGAATTCGTTTTTATGCTGCAACAACATTGTTCCTAGAACAATATTTTGTATTTTGTATTAAAATATCTATCAATCTGTAACTTATTAAACTGATCTCATGCTTTTAGTTTTTAGGGTTAAATATCAAAACTTACTCTTAAGTATTAGTCACGAACACTACACTACTCATGTGTGGAAAATGAACACTATACTACCTTAAGTATTGGTCACGCGATTTTGTT
>JAYMTN010000777.1:0-14835 GCA_036897425.1 Erodium trifolium | reverse complement strand
TACCCGTTCCCCCGCAAAACCGCCAATCAATCTCAGCCGTAGGTTTACATTAAAAAGATCCAACGGTATTAAACCTCTCAATCCGCATCCATCTAAAGTAACCAATTATATCTCTCCCAACACTGCTATATAAACAAAACCACACCGCAATTTGTACCCAACCTACTTCTCAAATCTCAATACGCATCATCTTCTTCTACCTGTTTCATCTTCATCTCCCGATCTCTCCGATCACCACTCTCCCTCGAAATGGCACCAAAGGCTGAGAAGAAACCCGTCGAGAAGAAGCCGGCAGAGAAGGCTCCGGCCGCCGAGAAGAAGCCGAGAGCGGAGAAGAAGCTGCCCAAGGACGCCTCCTCGACCGACAAGAAGAAGAAGAGGACGAAGAAGAGCGTCGAGACCTACAAGATCTACATCTTCAAGGTCCTCAAGCAGGTCCACCCCGACATCGGTATCTCCAGCAAGGCGATGGGGATCATGAACAGCTTCATCAACGACATCTTCGAGAAGCTCGCCCAGGAGTCCTCCAAGCTCGCCAGGTACAACAAGAAGCCCACCATCACTTCTCGGGAGATCCAGACCGCCGTCAGATTGGTTCTACCCGGTGAGCTCGCCAAGCACGCCGTGTCGGAGGGTACCAAGGCTGTTACCAAGTTCACCAGCTCTTGATTTTGGGGATTAGGGTTTGTAATTGGGCATGCTTTTAGTCTTTTGTCTACAGCTGTGTAATTTCAATTTCTAGTGTTACTGTTAATTAATGAAAAGGATTCGGTTGTTACAAATATTATTTCTACCTTTAAAATTCATTACTGATTTTGGCTATTGAATTGTGATGGTTTAACAGTGAGATAATACTACCCAAACTCGTTTGTTAGATAATATTTTTGATTTTTAAATTTAGTTTTTAGCTGTAAATGTTAGGAATATTCCTAAAATAAGTGTATCAGAACTTTTTTTTTTGCTGGTGGCCATGTACTTTATAATTTATGTACTTTATAATTTTGCTTCAATAAATGATGGCAGTGGTTCTTCCCGGTTGAATCTATAATATTGTTTTGAATCAATGTTTTGATTATATATTTTTTTATTTGATTCAGTTGTCTGACATTGTTAGGATTTTTTATTGTGCTCGTGTAATCCAAAATCGACCCAAAGGAGTTCAAAGCTTTTTTCTGTTGATATTTGGGAAGTTATTGAACTTGATATTTTTTTCTGTTGATCTTTGAGAAGTTATTGAACTTGATATTTTTTTCTCTGTTGATATCTAATAGTCATTGAATTTGATCTGCGAAAGTCATGCTACAAATTCAAGCCTGATCATTTTGGATAGCCAACCCAACTTTTATATAAATTTACATCAAAATAATTGTAATTTAAAAAAAATGTTTTCTTGCTAAAAACCGGCTCTATGATTTGTTATACTTTAGGAAAGATAGAACATCTCAAATCAAAGTAATGCCGTAAGGTTAGATAATTTTGTTTTTGAACTAGTCCAAAGTGGATCAACCTACTTGAACCAATTGAAATTTGAGAAAAAATATATAGTTGAGAAGTCGAAACAATAAAAAAAAGTGTTCATTGATCGAAATACTCCAAATATATCGAAAGAGGGATGTTGCGATAGCGGCTGGGGAAATCGGTACAATGACTACCAACAATGAGCTAGGACAAAGCGGATCCATTTCCGAAAAACTGGCGTCGTGACGGACTAGATACTCTTCCAAGGATCCAATGTGCGTCGTCCTCTCTCGGATGATAGAAGAGGACTCCAAAAATGCATAATGCTAACTCCTGAAGAGGGTAGGAGATTACCGTGCCATTATTTGGTGGAACCTCTGCCACCCTACAGTTTTTTAGTCCCTCACTGAATCTTTAGTCGCTCATTGAGGGAGGCGAGATGTGTAGCACCCTTTTTCAGTTTGACTTTCATTCCATTGGATCCAACAGGTCCTTCTGAGTCGGTACCCAATATTCACATCGGATTAAAGATACAACATGTAGTACTATATTTTTAATTTTAGATATTATAATAAATATTAAACAATACGTATATTATTTAAAAATAAGAACGGTGCATAGAAACAGGGTGGACGCGGGAGAGGCCACTCACCCGTACCCGACCCGCTTCCGTTCTCGTCGTGGAATTTTTGTTGGGGACCTTCTGGTGGGCCTAACGATAATATCCGAAGCAAATCTACCGGTCATATTAGTTTTACCGCATCCACTAATCGTTGAATCAAACAGGGTCTTGTTCTAAAAATTGTGCTTTAGTTCGTAGAGACATTGAAATTACTTGTACAACTACGCATTTTACCGCTAAAATCGCAAGCTTTACCCGAGTCTCAGATCTGTCCTCGGCGAAGAAGGATTTGTACTCGTCGGAATCAGGCGTTACGCGGAGGAGACACCACCTCGCGCGACGGAGCCTCCTCCCATCCATTTCAGAGGAAATTGGCACCAATCCCAACCTGGAAGGAGACTTTCCGCCTGTGCTCTCTCTCTCTTGATCTCGATTTCTTATGGCTTCTTCGAGCTCTGGACCCTCCGTTCCCGCAACAGGTAGAGCTTCAATCTCCACGTTTCGCCTCTCGATTTCTAGATTTTGCTCGTTTGTGAGCGTGCGTTTTGCTTCTTCTTCAGAGGCGGTTCAGGTATTGGTGTCGTTGCTCGCGGATGAATCTCCATCGGTCAGGGAAGCCTCCATGGCATCTCTCAAGGACATCGCCGCCTTGTAACTCTCTCTCTCTCTCGTGTTGTTTTTGTGAGCTTAATGAGATTGCGATGGAACCTGTAATTGTATTTTTGTTCGTAGGAACCCGCTTCTGGTTCTGGACTGCTGCTCTGTCGTTTCTCGAGGAGGAAGAAGAGTACTCCACCCTCTCTCTGCTAGTTATTAGCTTAATTGTAGCATTTCTGATTGGTTTTCGGATTGGTGTTGTGTTAGTTATGTGCTTCTGCTGTGAATTGCTAATGTTTCAGAGATTTGGCAACATGGCTGGCATTTTCCAAGTGATGGCTTTTGGTGTGAGTGCATTAGACAAGAGAGATGTTGATCCTCCTTTTATGGCTAGGCTTGCCAAGATCGCCACTGCCGAGATCATCTCGTCCAAGGTATCTTACTTCGTATCACCTTTAGACACTCTCCATAATTGCTTCACCAGTAAAATAGCAGCGAATTCTTAACATGTTACATATTCTAGTATTTTTGTACTTCATATGTGAGGGAAGAAGTGGATGTATTGAGTTGATAGGTATTAACTACTAAGATGAAATGGATTTGACCAAGCTTGCTTGTCCAAGTGCTCAAATGTTTTGAGCTTGAGGCCTAGTGGCCAGAGTTCAATTGGCAGTATTAAAATCTTTACCTTCACAAAAGGATGAAATGGATTTGGCTATTGTTGATTTCTTAGGATAATGCATTTCTTTTGGTTTTGAAACCATTCTCATCAGTATTGTCTCTTTATTTGGGAAATGACTGGGTTGTCTATTGTTTTTTCTTCTTCTCTTCATGTACTGGTTTATGCATGGATTATCTCTAACCTCATTTATGTTCTTTAGATCTACTACTAAGATATTCATGTGTAAAACTTCTTCTTCTTGGTGTAGGAACTCAGTGCTGACTGGCAAAGGACTGCAGCTGCACTACTTGTTTCAATAGGATCACATTTGCCTGATCTAGTAAGTTTTATCGCTTACTTTATTTAGGAGTAACGACTTTCATTGTTGGAAAATTGGTAATCTGTTTTAATCACTCACAAACTTATAAGCATCCAATAAATTATATTATATAACATTTGTAGTGTATATCTTCCTAAGTTTTCCCTCTATCCTTCTACTATGTTGAGACATTTAGAGAGCAATACCTGCAAATTAAGTTTCAAAAAGTAAATGTAATATATTAATTTTCGCTGTCGATCATCTGGAAATGTTGCCAGCATTCCGCACTATTTTAGTAAGACGGGTTTCTTTGGCGATATGTTTCCTAGATGTTGATAGATGAAGGCAGTATGGTTATGATAATGGTGAAGACGCGACTGTGGAATTGTTGGACTCACCAAGTTGTGGATACATGTTTTCTATGTAGTGTTGTTTGATTAACTTATCTCCACTATTATCCATAGAATATATTTTTTTTGTGGAAACCTGTTGCTATAATTCAGTTGTATCCTTTTCCTTTGATCTATGGATTACATTACAAAAGGCCTGCAACTTAATTATATGAGTCAAGCTCCTACTGTGTTTTATAAACATAATTGCGATGACTTTATTCAATTAATAGAGTAAGGAACCTTTTGCTTCCTTCGATTTTTCAGATGATGGAAGAGATATTTCTCCATTTCACCGGGCCAAATTCAGCTCTGCCAGCTATGGTTCAAATACTTGCAGATTTCGCTTCTGCTGATGGTTAATGATTCATCCCACCATTTTCATTTTGTTTTGCAATTAGCTACAAGTGTGTCCAGGTTGTAGGAATTTGTTCTTTTGAAACTGAAATCTGTGCTGTACTTTTCAATTCCATTGAAGCTTTGCAGTTCACTCCACGACTAAAAGATGTACTAGCTCGAGTTCTGCCCGCACTTGGAAATGTGCGTGATGTGCATCGACACATTTTTGCAAATGGTATGATTAATTTCGCTGTTCTTTCGTATTATCAAATTAAGTTTGTGTCGTGGTTTCACTCTTAAACTATTTTGCATTTGTATATGATACTTTAGAATTGCTTTGTTTTGGTATCTTGAGTCAGAATGGGGTGTATGGATAGCACTGAGTCCAACCATGGTTCTAAAACTCGGTAACAGTCAAAACTCGGCGAGGTGCTGATTAAGGATTTTTTTAACTTATTGGGGAGATAACGAGGAGATAACGGCAAAACACGTTTTGTATTAAATAATAAATAAAAATATATAATACATATATCTAAGACAAAATAACAATAGATTAGTGGAATAAGATAGTTCCAAACACACTTTAATTCATGTTTGGTGAGATTTAGTTGTATTTAAAAATTGAATTGAACTTGCTATTGACAATCTATTTTTTGTGTTCGTGCTATACACAGATCTCTGAGTACAAATTTTCGTATACAGTTCACAATTGTACATGAAAACTAGTAGACTGGGTTTTGATCGAGTTTGATCAATTTTCACTTACCCGTGAAAAACGGCCCAAACTCGGTGGTTAAGTTTCACCGAGATATCGGGTTATTTAGAACACTGAGTCCAACTATGTCCAACTGTTCCATGTTTTTTTTGGGTGTCCTTGTCCTTATACTATTCTACTCACCTAAGACATGATTATGCATGAATATATGGGTATATCTTTTTGATTTAAAATTAAAGGGATGTTTGATTTTCAGCTTATATCGAGAAGTTAGGATATGAATGAATTCCATTGTTTTGTTCATATTTGTTTAGCAACATAAACCCTCAAAGCAACATACTATTGTTTTTTAGTTGAACAGTTTTCTGAAAAACCTCAAAGAAAGTTAATGTAACATCATTTGCAACCACCTGTTTACATCAAGCAAATGAACTAATGTACGATACAAATTTACATCGCTATCAACAATATATTGGCTTCAGTTATGTGTTTGCCATTTAGCTTGGGCGGTAAAACTTAATGGTAAACCTTTAATTTGTAGTTTAAGGCAGCAAAATCTGCCTCAATTAATGAGCGCTTAGTCAGGATGGACTACTATTACTCGGTATAACCTGATAAATGTTTTTGATTGGTAATCACTATCAATTGTGGAGATTGCAACCATCAATCTAATACATATATAACCTAGTTAAATTATCTAGCTGCACACTCCATAACATGATTTTCTTTTCTTCAAAATAACTTGGTGTTTGCTGAGCAGTTTCAGTTGGATATACATTACGCATTTTTTTTTATCCCCTTTCCTAACCATGGATTGTCATTTGAGTTCCTTATTTCTACTTATATAGATGCTCTTGGCTTTCTTTTCTTTAGTATCGAGCAAATATGAAGTAATATATACCCTTTTTCCCCCAGCATTTAAGTGTTGGTGTCAGGCTGCGTGGCAGTATTTTATCGACCCCCCTTCAAATTCAACCCTTGATGGTGATGTCATGTGAGGCCAATTTATGTTTTTCCATTTTGTACTTTCAGTGCTATAATAATTTTGCCTTCAAAGTTCTGGTTAAAACTAATGCGCCATTTAGTGCAGGTCATTTCTGAACTCAGCTTTTGAGCTCTTGTTAAGAGTTTGGGCTACTGCACGTGATTGGAAGGTTTAATGTCATTTTCTTCCTTTACCATCAAGTTATTATCATTAGTTATACCCTTGTATTGACTGTCATTTCACTCTAGTTGCATTCTTTCTTTCCTGAAACTATTGTTCTCCTAAGCCGTTTCTTACAACGATTTGTATATGCTATTTCAAAAAAATTTATACGCTTGATGTCATAGGATATTGAGCTCTTGTTAAGAGTTTGGGTTACTGCATGTGATTGGAAGGTTTAATGTCCTTTTCTTCGTTTACCATCAAGTTATTATCACTAGTTGCCCTTGTATTGGCTGATATTTCACTTTAGTTGCATTCTTTCCTTCCTGAAAATATTGTTGTTCAAAGTCATTTCTTACAATGGTTTTTACATGGTATTTCAAAAAAGAAAATATACGCTTGATGTAAAGGATATTGTTATAAACATATTGATTTAAGTTTATGAAAAGATTTTCTGAGAGCTACATTTCCCTCTGAACAATATTTTATTGATGATAATTTTTTGTGTTCCAAGTTAATTCTTGGTTGGAATAGGGTATCATTCATCATATGTGGCAAGGTATTATTGCCATAATGTTTGTAATTCTTTGTCTCCCTGCTGTACTTTTGGCGTTTTATGGAGGGTGTTTGTTGTGGACATAAGTTTATTCTTGTTTGTAAAAGGTTCGCACATCATCGGTGGAAGCATTGGGACAAATGGTTGGTCTGATCACCCGATCCCAATTGAAGGCAGCTTTACCAAGACTAGTTCCTACTATTTTAGAATTGTAAGATTTCATTCAGATTACATTATATAACATCCATTATGATCTGACACATAAGTAAACACAGATACATGCTCATGGGTTGTATATCAGTGATTCATCATTACTGACGGTTGAAGTATAAAGTCTATTGTCGAATAAAAATATATAAAAAACGGCGCATACAAAGGGAAAAGTCAAATCCAACTATTAAGGTTGAGATTTTAGTTATGGAGCCTAACTTGATATGTGTAGCTCGTTTTTGGGTTGTGGGCATTATTTGCCATGTGGCTTGTTTTCGGTTCCCTTGTGGTCTTCGGTCCATATATAGATGTGTTTCCTGCTATGATTCATGTGCTGCTACACGTGAAGGGAGTCTAGAAGTATAAGGTCTCATATTGAAGAAAAGTAATAAAAAGAGGTGCATATAAAGGGAATAGTTAAGCCATGAGATTTTAGTTGCGGAGCCCAGCACAATATATGTAGCTCGATATAAATCCACATTTACCAACAGTGAGTGATTCAGTATGGACTGATTATGGATTTCTTTCTTGTATCTCTGTTGTACAGGTATAAAAAGGATCAGGATGTAGCACTTTTGGCAACTTGTAGTCTCTATAATGTCTTAAATGCTTCTGTACTCGCAGAAAATGGTCCTCCTTTGCTTGATTTTGAGGTAAATAAGCTCTTTCTTCTTGTCAGTTTAGTGGGTTCTGTTTCTTGATTTTGCACCCATGGTTTCACTATTATGTCGAGGTTTCTTTCAAGATAGTTCTTTATATTAACTAGGAAGAGTAATTGAGCATGACTATTACCCGACTCTGCAAGGCAAAGGAAACCAAGAAAAACTGTCTTTGCATTAATGCTAGTGTGAAATATAGTTAGGCAATTTTCACAACAGGAAAGATTAATTTGTCAGTCGAGTCTCAATTTCTCTTTATCCTAATATATTTCGTATTTCTGTAATTTGCTTGTATTGTAGTTAGTGATGTAGATAAGGACACTATATTCTGTCATTTGAAAGGAACTGTCTTTTCCATTTATATCACATCATTCTGGGATTTGGAAGATTAATACCTCTTTGATTGCAAAAATTTGTGATTATGAACCAAGATGAGCTGGGAATCAAAATTCAATTTGTTGGGGAACTTTTGGAATTATGGACTTTGACTACAGAAGTAAAAAATAATTGAAAATGTGATACCATGAATCTACCGGTTGCAATATAAAACTTTTGTTAATAATTTTAGACGGGTAGATTTTGTGTTCTATATTGTTTGTTTTATTTGTAATCTGTATATACCTCCAAACAATGCTAAAAGATTATTGGTGTTGCTTCATCGTTCTTATTTCTACAGTGTTATATATTGTAGGATCTCACAATTGTTCTATCAACACTTCTCTCAGTGGTTTGCATAAATAACGACAGCAAAGAGAATGCAAATTTTCCAATGGGCTTAAAGGTACAACTCCTCTATGCCGGCCAACCTTGATATTATTCTTCATGTTTCAATGTAATATTTTTTATTGCGATCTTGTCATTATACTCTGTTACTATTGTGTTTTGGTTCTTCTACCTGCCACTTTCCTTGATTTTTGACAATGCAAAGGCTCTTTTGATCTTTCATTAAAACATATAGTTTCCGATTGTTCCTTCTTTGATCAGTTAATGTTTATGTTTACAAGTTGGTTGCTCCCAACTGACAAGCTTTAACTTGCTAAGCCAATTTTTTTCCTTCACCCATGAATACTTTTTCATATTAGTATTTTGTTGTTTAGTTGGAATTCGAATTTTCTATTATATGCTTGTCAGCACAGCACTGTCTTTGTTTTTTTTTCTCCTCTTATGATTTTTTTCCATATTTGCCAGACCTATAATGAAGTTCAACGTTGCTTTCTGACAGTCGGTTTGGTATACCCTGAGGATTTGTTTATATTCCTACTGAATGTGAGTTCCAGGCAAGATAGTTTTTGTTTCTACAGTAATCTTTATTTCTTGCACAAAGAAAATGATTTATTGTTATTATCATACTTCTCTTTCTATTTATTTCTGATGCCAGAAATGCAAGTTGAAGGAAGATCCTCTGACCTTTGGTGCACTTTGTGTCCTAAAGCATCTATTACCCAGGTTTCTTCTGTTCTATAAATTTGTGTTCCCCTAAAGTTTGTTACCCTACGTACATTTTCTTATATGACTTGGTTTCTGAAATTTTTAATTGGAGGTTGTCTGAAGCTTGGCACAGTAAAAGGCCTTTACTTGTTGAAGCAGTGAAATTCTTGCTAGATGAGCGGAGTTTAGGTGTCAGAAAGGCACTTTCAGAGGTATGCAGCCGAAGCCATGACCCTAGCCAATTTACATTGTCGCAAAATATTTCCTTCATTATTTCTAATAGGTGATAGTGTGGCTTTGGTGGTAGTTGATTGTGGTTATGGCTTCCCACTGCTTCTTGGTCGGGCCATCTGGTGAATTGTTTGTTGAGTATCTCGTACGCCATTGTTCTCTTTCAGATCAGGAGAGTTACGATCTTGAGAAATCTAAGGTAAACTGTGTCATGCAAACTTATCATACATTCAAGCACAAGAGATTTGAGGCTTTACACTGGATTGTATATATTTAATTCCACTTTCAGGAATTCTATATGTGTGGGATAAGGATATTATGATTATACTTGAGATGAGATGTCAATTCTGCGTCATCAATGAAGTGTGCTAGCTAGAGCTTTTGTGTCTGATATGTGTAATTTTACCTCATAAATTTTCAGTTTTGTCACACTTGATAAATTTGGTTATTCTTAGGTAAGGGTTGGGGCAGTTTGTCCAGCAGAGCTAAGAGCAATATGTGAAAAGGGTCTTCTTTTGCTTACCATTACAATTCCTGAAATGGAGGTATAGATCATCATATACATCATTTATCTTTTAACTGTGATACAACTGTTGGTAGATTTGCTTGAACTATTCTCTTGCAGGATTCATTGTTTTTTCTTGTTTTATATTTGGAAGCTTTGTCCATTGGTAGTCCTCTTATGATTTTATATTTACTGCAGCACATTCTTTGGCCTTTTCTGTTGAAGATGATTATTCCACGGGCTTATACCGGTGCTATTGCTACGGTAGGAATTTTTAACATCTTCATATACTTGTCCTGATTACGCAGGGTGTCGATGCAACAACCTTATATTCTATTAGTATTCATTGATATATTTCTGGTTCTTATATATGTGTTGGCTGAATGCATTTTCGCCTATTGTGTCTGTCTGATCCGTTCACTCTAAGTCATTGTCTTCTGTTACAGGTTTGCAGATGTATCTCAGAATTGTGCAAACATAAATATTCACATAACATTGATATTTTTGATGAGTGTAAAGCTCGGGCTGATATTCCAAATCCAGAGGTAAGATTTTTATTGGTATATAATGTGCTTGCTATATGCTTCATTTCTATGCTGTGGAAAATAATATGCATATTGATTTCAATTTGGTATGTATGCATTCAGGGACTTCTTGCCCGCTTGGTGGTGCTCTTGCACAATCCCCTTGCAAGGGAGCAGCTGGCAACTCATATTTTGACAGTGAGTATCTTCCGTCCCTGGTAATGCTAAAACTAAATATTGACTTGTCAAGAGAGATCATGGTGATTGCACCACCTATCTATCTTGGCAATGAACTTGTGCAAGTAGACGAAGGCAATGAACTTGTGCAAGAACGTAAATATGTTGAAGTAGGCAATTGTACAAGAGAACGAATACATAACAACTACGTCTACTTTCCTATCTATACACAACTTGTATGGCGGCAATGCCTAGATAGATCACGGTGATTGCGCCACCTCCTCCTTGTAAGCATGAGTAACCTACATGTTTCACCTTCTTGCATGGATTAAATGAATAAGAGGTTGACACCTCGTGCTTCTCCATGCAAGACATTCCCTCCTCGCTAAGAAAGTTGCTGCCGTGCGCATGGAGCTTGATCTCCATGTGCTCCCATGTGTTTGGAAGTTGGTTGATATATGTTCCCACGTGGTGAGCACAAGCACACACCTTTCCTCATAAGTAAAGTAACTATGCGGGAGTTGCATGTACTTGGTCCTTTCTGGCATGAGTTGGTGCATGGTGAGGGCAGCCACTGTCGAAATGCTTGGCGGACCAAGCAAAATATCTCACATATGCTTAGGTAGCAAGTAGCACGCCACGTCGTGCTCCGGACAAAAGTGTGCTGAAAAATTCAGCAAGCCGTGGACAAAATATGGGGCATTCTTGTGAGGTTGTTACACTTAGAGCTTTATGCATAGAACCAGGGATCCCATCATCAGTTGTCTTTGTGGAAAAGGTCCTAAAACTAGGTGATAGTTTGAGATATGAAATTTGATTTGATAGTGGATATAAGGGACGTTTAGTACAATTACGGGTTTTCTTCTTCTAAAAGCTATAGGCAGATATAAATCAGGGTTTATAGGTACCGAAGAGGAAGATTTAGAAGATGGATTTACCTGGATCACTGCTAGGTTTAGATTGGGACAATACTGGGTTTGTCAAAGACTGCAGATTCTGCACTCATGTGCTCTCTTGAGGAAACACGGAAACCAGCACTTTGGTCCTCTATGGAAGTAGTATTAGTAAGTTTATAAGATGAAACAAGGCTGTCAACTCTAGGATTATTAGTTTCAGTACCAGGTACACTCATTTCCGGTATAGGTAAAATTGGTAATTCCCCCAAACGATCTTCTCTCTCTCTCCCCCCTTGAAGAAAAGTATTTTTTTAGAAGGTTTGTTTTCAAAGAATGTAACATCCATACTGACGAAAGTTTTACCCGAGCTAGGATCAAAACATTTAAATCACTACAGGCCTATCTTCTAAAAGAATGTAACAACTTATGCTATTTCATTATTAGAGTATATATAGTGTTACAAAGTAACAACTTCCCAAAATTATAGGATATGCAACATCCTTATAATCCTATATAGATAGAATCTTTTTGAATCATAAGTTTGAAACTTAAATCTCATAGATAATAGATATGATTTGACAGCATTCAAAGTTTCAGGTTATAATTTTCGCCAAGTAATAGTTTTATTTGGATGGATACGTATTTGACTATTCCTTACTGATTGAATATTTGCCTCGGCTATTTATTTTGTTTTTGCAGGTTCTTTGTTATCTGGCACCCCTCTTTCCAAGGAATATCAATTTGTTCTGGCAAGATGAGGTAAATCAACAGTCAAAGTTGGGTCAAGAATGCAAAATTAAGGCCTAGGCTGGAAGTTTCAGTTTAATAAAATCCTTCGGTGGCCGATGAAATATCTTTCGGAACCTATTGAAATGTTCTAGGCTCCAATTTTTTCATGAAATTGTATGGATACGTGAAACTGTAACTGCCATTCAGAGTGCTTGAATTAGTGAAAATCTTGTTACTATCAATCTTCCTCCATGTTAGGCATCTGTAGCTCAATCTTATAAATTATATGCTTTGGTACTATCTCCTATATATCATTGATAATACGGAAAGAACCTCTGTTACTAATCCCTGTTATAGACCATATCTTTCGATTTTCTTGAAATGTATATACGTAAGAATCTAATTGGTTTTTGTGTTTGCTAAGCGCTAGATTCCAAAAATGAAGGCATATATTTGCGACACTGAAGACCTAAAGCAAGATCCTTCTTACCAAGAGACATGGGATGACATGATAGTCAATGTATGTTTTATCGACCTTCGAATATTTACTAGTGCAAGTTTCTGTCCTTTTTGTGTCTGCTCTATTGTGCGGTGAAGAATTTTGGGCTAGACTCTGCACCTTTGTTCGGAGGTGATGTTGAAACGAAAGGGAATATTTTTAAATCTCATAGATGATAAAGAATTTTATTTTTCTTTGGTGATAGTTCCTCGCGGAAACCTTGGATGTAAGTCAAGATGCAGTTTGGACGATTTCTCTTGGAAATACTTTTGCCAAACAATATGAACTTTATACATCTCATGATGAGCATTCTGCACTTCTCCATCGGTATCGTCATTACATCATTGCTTTCATATATTTCATAAAGTTATATATAATGAAGTGAAGAATAAAAGTAATTGGTGCTTAAATATGTCCTATTGGTTGCAGGTGTCTGGGTGTGCTTCTTCAAAAAGTTGATGACAGGGGTTATGTTCGTGATAAGATTAATAAGATGTATACAGAAGCTAACATTTCAAACCCAACCAATAGGCTTGGTTTGGCAAAGGCCATGGGATTGGTATTGCAAAGCTTAGAACTTCCTGACTATTCATCACTTTCTTAGTTGTATTATTGTTATTAGTTTTTTTTTTATATTAATGACACATGATTTCCATTACCTCCAGGTTGCAGCATCCCATTTGGATACCGTGTTAGACAAGCTGAAGGACATTCTGGATACTGTTGGGCAAAGCATCTTTCAAAGGTCAATTTGGTACTTTTTGGTTCAGACATATGCTTTATTTGAGTCAGAGGAATGCTCTATTTATCTCTTGCACTCTTCAACCAATAAGATTCTTGACATGGTTTTTAAACTTTATATTTTATCAGAACTGCTAAATAGTTGGCATTGTTGTTATTTAAGCTTGGACTAAGAAATATTCTCTCATACATTGAATAGGTAATTTGGAATTGATTATAGATTCTAGTATTATATAACTGGTCTAGTGAGGTTTTTTGTTTTCCTTTTCTCCCCATGTATTCTTAAAGAATTACGTACTTGTTTTAATATGTATGTGTGGTTATAACATGGATAAAGAGCTGAGTAGCTTGTAGCTTCACCTATTACAGATTCCTATCATTCTTCTCTGATGGTCGTAAAGCAGAAGAATCTGATGATGTACATGCTGCTTTGGCTCTAATGTATGGATATGCTGCAAGATATGCCCCATCAAGTGTTATTGAAGCCAGAATAGAAGCACTTGTTGTATGACATCTTGATCTCTGAGTTTCTTACTCTGGTTTTATAGACATTCTCTGTTATCTTATTTTTGTTTTTCTTGTCTCTGATTACCGCTGAAGATGATTCTTCCCTTTTGATTTTGTCATGTCAAGTTCTTTTAATCTCTCTAATTAAAAACTCAAAACACCAAATAAATAATCGCTCTCCTCCATGTGTGATTTTGATTTCAGTCCATGTAATTGAACACCAGAGCCCATTACTGGTGTGGGTGAGAATACGAAGGTATGCAAGGGACTAAAATGTGTGGTTAACTAACATGTTCTGGTAACAAAGTTCGGATGGTTAGGTATCCATTTGCAAACTGTTATGTAGCAGTCTACTAAGAGCATTAATAACTAGTAAGCTGGTTAAATAAGGTTGATGTATTAGTGTGAGAAATTCTTTTCATATAATTCTGTTTTGAAAATCACAATCATGGTTATAATACATTTCCAGTCTACGTGTTAAGCTCTTATATTATAATTTGGCTTATCATTGCATGTACCTCAGTCTGTCTCTCTTTTGATTATGGTGGTTTGTGTATTCATGTGATGTTTGTTATTGCTGACTTACAGGGGACTAATATGCTTTCAAGGCTTCTTCACGTCCGCCACCCTACTGCAAAACAGGCTGTCATTACTGCAATTGATTTACTAGGTTTGTTACGAGAATAGTTGGAATTTGCTTTTAGTAGAGTTTGGAACTTTGTTTCTTATCTACTTTTTCGCGTCCATGGTTTTCAGTTTATGGCTGTTTCATTATTGTTCTCTGCTTTCTTTGGTTGTATTAAACCTTATATATTTAATGCTACTGTTTGATGGTATTATTTTATTGGGTTAAGTGTCAAAAAGTGCACTGAAGTTTTGTCCACAAACGAAAACATGCATAAACTTTTGTCCACGCTTTGTGGGTG
>JAYMTN010000776.1:0-14837 GCA_036897425.1 Erodium trifolium | reverse complement strand
TCTCGCCTCCTTCTTCAACCCTTCAACTCCACCATCGCCTCCCTTCTTTCAGCCGAAGAACCTCTCAGTCTCCTTCCTGTTCCTTTCTTCTTCGATCAAAACTGAGATGCCCATTTCGTTTTATTGATTATCTTAGCTGAAAATCAGCAAAAGTTTAGCTTGTGTGGCTCCAAGGTCAGACCTCCCAGTTTACTTGATCAGAGTCTCTGATCTTCGCGTAGATCTTCAGTTAGTAGTTCTATTTTAGTGGGTTGTGATTAGGTTTTTGTTAACTACCCAGTTTTTGTTTCCCCTAATCCTAACTGTTCCAACAGGAAGAGGTTGTGGTGATTTCTAGGGTATTTCTGAATTAGGGGAAATGTTTCAAGGCCAACAGCTTGCTAGTTAACCAGAGGTTTTGAGTTTTGAGGCGATTTGTTGGATTTGGTTTCTCCTTTGAAACTCTGCTGATTTCTGGGCTTTGCCAGGTTCTGGTAACTCAATCCTAACTCTGTGGCATGAATTTCAGTATTAGGCCATCAAATCAGTAGCCTTTTGTCACACCTTTTGGGGTCTTCAGAAATTGGAGTAGGGTTCTGGTTTTGTGAATAATTAACTGGGTGGTTTCCAGGAAAATGTCTGTAAATGGTCATTCTTTTGCGGAGTGGAAAGAGCAATTTGTTTCACAGGAACGTGGCAACCGAGTTGTTCACTATTTCCTCAAGGATTCTGCAGGGGAATTCATCCTTGCAATTGTAGGCACCGAGAGGAGTGTTAGGCACATGTTTTATGTTGTAGCTGATGAGTTTGTGCAAGCTTATGGTGCCGAATATTCTATTCACGCTGGTTTCAAATGGAGGTCAAGAAGGGAGGTTGTGGATTGGCTGACATCTATGTTGTCAAAGCAGCATCTACCAGGAGATCAATGCAGTATGTATTAGTTCATCTAAAGTTATTACATTTTTATACTTGTTCCTACCAATTGATATTTCATATAACAAGTCATGCGCATCTTAATTTCTATTTGTTTTAGAATATGGAGCCATTATTAGAATTGTATACCCCATAATCAAATTGTTTGATGTTCAACATGTATATGTATTCTTTTTCGTTATTGTACTAGCATGTATATTATTTTAATGCTTGTGCTTTATTCAAATTGTCCTTTTGGGATTTGATGTAATACTGACATCACCACCATTGTTTGGATTAATCGTACTATCTGAGTTGAATAAATAGTGCATGATATCCTATCATTCACAAGTTTTAGATGCATCTCTCGAGCAAGACCTTAATGAGTTTGAGATTCATTTTGTTTTGTCTTTTAATACTTGTATCATTCCATTTGAAGTGATTAAATGACATACTTATTGCGTGGAATATACTATAATTCTTTATAGGAGAATGCATGATTAGGCCCATCCATGCTAAGATGGGAACATCAACATACTGTAGAAACTATGTTTTGTAATGAGGTTTATCATATTCTGGCATTCAATTTCTGCAACGTGAGACTGAAGTTTGTGCATTTATTTTGATAGCTCTTATCAAGAGATAATAATGATTAATATTCAGTACTAATTTAAGATGTAGATAATAATGTTGCTTTTAACAGTAAACAGAATTAAATATTTGTTTTTTATTCTCAACAATTATGCTTGTGGTCCTTCCTCTTCTTCACAGAGCTTGGAAATACCAATTAATCAGTGTACCCCATGCAATCAACTTGTTACAGATGCTAGTTATTATCTTACTTAAATTTTGGCTCTGATTCTATTTGAATTTTTATGCCATAATGTGAAGTTATTTTATTATTACTTTTTATCAGCAAAAATTGAGTGTTATATCTCCTTCAAACATTAACCTCTTAACACTTATTTATTCATTTCCAGTGACAGATTCAACACAACATGACCCGACACTACCTCTAGGATCTATAGAATGTCAGATGAACAGAAATGGAGCACAACAGACCCAAGTATCAGATGTCATGGTATATATTGTTTGTCATGCATTATTTTTTTATTTATTTATGTTTTAACTGCTCTGTTGGATTCTAATTTTGAACCTATCTACCAGGGTTGTCTTCCAAGGAATGGATACAATTTGGACATCGTGTGGTCAGGGGTTTCATGGACATGTGGTAAACAGCTAAGGCATTACCCAGCCTTTTCAAGGAATGGGACAACAATAAAGGTTAGCATCTTCCTCTGAATTGGAATGATCTAAGCCACATCCTACCTTGCATAAATATGATATACATACAAATATACAATACATCTTGAATGTTTGATGAGTAAATTTTTCAGTGATATGATATATAGTTGAGCTCACACCAGCGCTGTTTGCGTACTATATTATGAAAGTAGAGTCATCTTCACAAGAGAGAAGTTGAAAGTATTCTTAATGTTGTCATGATTTTGAATTATTCAGATACAGTCCTTTGTCTCTGTCATGGCTAAGGAAGAGCATCTATATCTTGCTTATCTGGAAGACATGTACGAAGACAAGAAGGGGCAGAAAAAGGTGAAAGTCAGGTGGTTTCACCATAACCAGGAAGTAAAAGGAGTAATTCCTCTGCGAAATCATCATCCAAAAGAAGTCTTCATCACGCCATATGCACAAGTCATCAGTGCAGAGTGTGTTGACGGTCCTGCCACCGTCTTAACTCGTGAACATTATGACAAATGCTTTGCTACTTTTCCTCATGCTGTATTAGCCAAAGTCCACATGTGCTTTCGACAGTTCAAGAGCAATAGGGTGAAGCCCTTTGATTTAAGTAAACTGCATGGCTATTTTGATCAACCAATTGTTTCATGTCTGGATACTCCACAACAGGAAGAGGTTGAGTTGAGCTCAGGAGATAAAATGAAGTTGGGAGCTAAAAGGACCAGAAACCGGAAAGAAGGTCACAAGTATGTTAGGGGTCATTCAGGAGTCAGAATTTCTAGCAGAAGCCGCCAAATGAAGGCGCATGAACAAACATACCAGAAATTTAAGTATGGTTTGTCAGGTAGGAGATTGCTCTCTCACAAGCATGTGGATTGGTATACCCCACTATTTAAGATTGATCAAAAGGTAGAGTTGCTATGCCAAGACAGTGGCATCCGAGGATGCTGGTTCAGGTGTACAGTCTTAAGGGAGACACGGAAACTGATAAAAGTTCGATACGATGATGTGCAGGATGAAGACGAATGTGCTAATCTTGAGGTATGCTTAGCTTTTTTGTCACAATTTATTGCTCCTGCTTTATTCATAAATTAAGTTCTAGTTGCTATTTAGTAGTCAGTACCTAAAGTTTTTGCACATTTATCTTCTGTAGACTCCATCTTAACCTGGATGGATCCTGTAACTGTAGAGTCTGTAACAAGTTGTGTACATTGTAGGAATGGATCCTTGCTTCCAAGTTGGCTTTGCCTGACAAACTCGGCATGAGGTGCTCTGGTCGCCCAACAATTCGGCCTGCTCCTACTCCAGCTGATGAAACTGACCTTGCTTTTGAGATTGGTGCTTCGGTTGATGGTTGGTGGAGTGATGGTTGGTGGGAAGGAGTTGTCATTGGAGTTGCCGTTTCTGATCATGATGTTCTTCGAATTTACTCTCCCGGTATGTACATATGGAAAGAACTTGATTCAAGTTTCTTCTTTTTATTTCTGTCATTCTGTTTCATTGTAGGGATAATTGCAAAAAAGTACACTGAACTTGTCTTTCTGTTGCAATTTAAATAAAAATGATGATTTTACCCTTACAACTTCTACTTTAAAAAATAATACGTATAAAACAAAAAATTCAAATTTTCATCCCTTAATTTCTTCCTCTTTGGTACCGTACAAAAGTAAGAATTTAAGGGATATGAAAATTTGGATTTTTGGTTTTCAATTAATATTTTTAAAATTTTGAATTGTCATTTTGAAACAAAGTTATACAAAGTGCAACAAAAAGACGAGTTGAGGACTTATTTGTAATTATCCTTTCATTCTATTCCAGTTCTAGCACTCTTTTCCCTAACATTTTTGTGCGATATCAGGTGAAAACTTATTCTTGAACATACACAAAAAGGATGTAAGAATTTCCAGAGATTGGGTAGCAAACCATTGGATTGACATCGAGTCAAAGCCTGACATACGCTCAGTGATATCTTCTATTAGCCCTGAGACCAACCTTTCCTTACCCTCAACCATTGTCAAAGATGTAAAGTCTGATGAGATTTCTGTGCCACCACATTTCGAAGCTCCTCATTGTATCAAACAAAATATTGTTGAAGAGGAAACACCCAACTCGATGACAGTTGCTGGCTGTGAAGACCAACCAGAAGACATGGACTGGGAAGATGATAAGATGCCTCCTTCGATGAAAGGTGAAGGTACCAGGGATCCCGGTGATGGTAGTGACATCAACTGTAGTCGGGCCAATGTAGATGGTGTACAAGGTAACAATGATGATAATAAGGATTGCTGCGGGGGCAAGATAGAGGACATGGAAGTCTCTGAAACTGGTGGCGAAATTGTAAAGCAATAGATGCTTCAAGTTGTAATGGCCGTTTAATGTTGGTGGTGGTGGTGTTTGATAATGTTGGGAGGGTTATGGGCTTTAGTGCATACTAGGATGTCTATGAATAGGTTCAGACATGCCATTAGTCTATGTCTTAATTTGTAGATGTATATTGATTAGCAGCAAAATGATATGTCTGTCTTCAACTGGTTGTAGTAGAATTGGGTGTGGGCATTTAGATTCTATTGGTTAGAAGCTCATCCAAGAGCTAGCTATGTCTTTTGTTGTCTGTACTGTGTCTCAGTAATTTAAGAAAGTGTTCAGAATTACTTGTTTCTCTCTTCTACAACGGCTTCTGCTAATTTATGCAAATACTTGGGGTGAACTATGTGCGTCTTGCAATATTACTATAAACACTACTGGTGGAAATTAGCCATGGGACTTCAATTTTTTTTGGAAATGACGGTTTTACCCTTTACATTATACATGTTCTGCAATTTGGGACCCTTATGTTCATGTTCATATTTTTGCATGGTTACATTCGACTTTTTGCAAAAAAAATAATAATGTCGTTACAGGATCTGCAAAAGGGAATTTGGGGATGTCATTTGCAAAAAAAAAATATATAGTTTACGATGGTATTTACAAAACGTGCATAATTCATCAGAGGTTTTTACAATGATCCGTTTATCATATTATTGCAGTTGGTGGAGTATAATATACAGTGAGTATCTGGTTATAATATTGCTGCCAAAAGATGCTATGTTTTTGGATGAATGGTTTGAAAGTTGTCAAATTCACTGTGAAAGAAGAAAAATGCAAGTATAAATTGGCTAATGATCATCAATGACACAAGCAAAGCAAAGCAAGCAGGAAAGAGAAGTTAGCTAGGTCCAAAGTCTGAGCCATTGGGCTCCATATATGAACTTCTGATCCAGAAAAGGCTTCACTTGCTGGTATCCCAGAGACTTCAACCATGGCACTCTGCCCTTGGTGTTTGCGCCTCTACCCCGACACTGGTACTCCCCAAACACCACAGTCCTGCAAGTAAATCACCCTCCATCAATACAAAGATGAGAAGAGAAGAGAAGAGAAGAATAAATCATTCAGAAAGGTCCATACTTACTTTTGCCTTGAAGGGTTGTTCCAGTCACTCCATCCTTGGGGATTTATGACATTATCAATGTAGGAATATGCATAAATTACTCTTGAATAATTTCCCCAAGCTCTTCCCAAGAAGATGCTGCCACTTCCATTGATTGTGCAGTTCACAAAAGCAAATCCTGTGTCTTCATCAGCTACATCCCTGTGGTGAGCTGCTATTGCTCCATATCTGTTTGCTGTTGAATGAAGAACACACTCCTGTTCCACAAACACACCATGTTCAGTTCACTTCAGTTCATCCATATATGAATTTACCTGAGATTGGTACAGCAAGGTGCAAGAACTTTACTTGGTACAACGATCTTGCTCGTCCGAACACAAAATCAACACTCCCTTCAATGAATGACTGGTAAAAATAGTGTGACCCAGTTTCATCCAAGAGAGTGTCTTGTGTCCCCAACACCCTGACTTTGTAGAACATGGCTCGGTCACCGGCTATTCTTAGTGCCACTGCCTGCATCCCATACCCTTTAGGCACTGCCACCACTGTGTTCTGCCATCATATAAATTAAATTAATCACATGAATGCAGATTCAACCTCAAAACAAAGTCAGTGCAGTGCTACTGAGTTTATACCTCAAAAGTGACACCAGTGGCACAGAAGTAATCGGATTCAATGGTGACAGAAGCTGATCTGTAGGTTCCCAGTTCATTCCCATTGCCGTCTTTATCAGAAGCCTTGTTGTTCCAAGTGATCACAGTCTCTGAAACTCTACTTTCATTTCCAATCAAGGAAATGTAAGGCTTCCAACTTGGCACATGCACCTTCTCTCTGCAACAATTTTTTCAACACACAAAGATAGATGAGCAATGACTAACCATATCATCAAAAGTTAAATCCATCACAAACACATACAAGACACTTTATGAGCACTTAAACTTTGCCACCTTAACAAGTTAATTTTTGGTCCACATTTCATTGAAAATGAGTGGTTGCAGTTCATGAAACCAACTCTAATACCCCACTAAGCTACAATTTTGGGCTCCTGATTACCATAAACACAGAACAACTGCAGAACCCAGAAAATCGATGAAATAAAGAGTAAAAACTAAGAAACAGATTGATCAGACCAACCTGTAGATTCCAGGCAGAATGTAGATTTTTACTCTCTGGGTGTTGTAATCAGGAACCATGTCAATTGCTCCTTGAACAGTGAGAGAATCTCCAGAACCATTTTTGTCAACTACAATCACTCTGGTCTGATTAGTATCATCTCTAGAATCCAACCCAGCTCTGTGCACGTTCACCTTCATATCATCCCAAGTAATGAAATTCTTCACAAAACCTGCACCCTCCACAAAACCCACTTCAAAACCACCCAAAAACACACAACCCATCACAGCAAAAGCACTAAAAACGCCGAACACAGAACAACCCATGAGCCTATCTCTCCCACAGAGCCACTGCCACTATCAGAGGCTGAGAAATTTTCTGGGTATGCGTCGATTCAAGTGATGGACCAAATGCAGCAATCAAATCAGCATCTAAGCTAGATTCGAAGATGTGGGTTTGAGTCGAATTCGATTGATGAGGAGTTGGAGGGGTGTGGAAGATCAGGTGACTACAATAAATGCAGGGAGCGTCTGTTGCAGTTCTTACTGATGATGGAAGCTAAAACTTATATGGAGCCTGTGTGTATATATTTATAGATTAGTAGAAGAAGAAGGCGAGTGCAAAGATCGAGAGGGGGTCGAAAATGGTAAACAAACTGGGATCTGATGGAAATTCCATATGAATCTGGACAAATTAAGTCATGTGAATTGTGCTAAATGGGAGTGTGAAGAGAGATAAAGATGGTGGTGGTGATGGTGAAGTGATCATGGAGGAGGAAGGTGGTTTGTTGATGAGTAGTTAGCAGAAAATGGCAAAACAAATGGCGGTTATGGTTTCTTTAGCTGAAACTGAAAATCCAAAAAAGAAGAAGATGAATTTGGGTGTTTATATAGAGAGCACCTCTCACATTGCATGAAACACTAAACATCTTTGTTCTTTTTTTCTTTCTTTCTAATCCAATCATCATTTGGCTGTAGCATGTGACTTTGGTTTTAGGAGAAATTACATTTCACAATCTTGTAGTTTACACTATTATCAGTTTACTACTTCAAACTTTAAATCGTGTCTGTTCATTTCGACGAACTTTTGTTTTCGTTTCACGTCAAACTTTTTTTAGCATGAATCGGTAATTTTTTTTATTAATTAACGATAGGGAGTAACATGATGATTAATGAAAAAAAGATTAGGTATAGTCTCAGACAAGCTCGAGACCTTTATCATGTAACTACGATCACTGCTTTTCTTTGCAAGTAAGAAAGTTAATACAACACATAAAGATATCATATGAACGATGACTATTCCAGGTGTGTAATTGACCGTTTTGCCCATCTCAACTCAACCCATGTTTTGTCTGATTTGCACCTTAGTCCTTCGATGAGTACCCTTGGGAGGAGGGGAGTACTTTAGTTGGGCGAGGGGTGGATGATTAGCCCTTGCAAAACAAAGAAAAACAAAAACGAAAAAAAATCTATCATAACAACCCGAAATTGGGAGGAAGATAAAAAAATCACCAAGGGAGAACGGTAACACCACCGTGACAAAGGTCTCAAGTGATAATAAAGGATCTGAGGAGAAGAGTAGACAAGAGAATAAGAGACGCAACTGGAGGCGACGACGACTAGAGTTCCTGATGTCTCTTAAAATGAGAGAGAGGACGTGTTTTCCTTTCTGTTTCACGTCAGACTAATTTGAAGTCGATGGAAAAAAATATCAGGTACGACCAGATCATTAAATTTGAGATTAACGTAATTATATGATTTAAATTTTGATTATTGGGCAAATGGTTCAACATAACCATTTAGCAAACTTGGCTTAAAGACATTAAATGAATGAAAACAAATGTGGTGAGAAATGTAGCGAGAACTGCGGCCAAAATCCACAATATAAATGAATGTTTTAATATTCTAATCATCAAAATGATAATTGGTTGTGTCAAAAAATGAAAAGGAAGATAATTGGTCATCAATATTTTCATTTATTTGATCTATAATAAGTAACATCTTTTATCGATCTCTTTTAACAAGCCAGCTATCCCTTTGCCTTTTCAGCTTTCATTTCTATAAGGAAAGAAACGAGGTTGGTCAAAACCAACATTTAATTCGTTAAATTCTTTCTAAAATGCTTAATATCCTTCTCATCCTATAAGAGAGGGTGAAAGTTTAACTACTAAATTAAATGTCTCCTTGAAGGGGTATAAAAGAAACCGGGAATTCGGACTATCTTTTTTCAATAAAAACGTGTAGCCGATTGGTTTCTTCTTTAAAACGGACCAGACTGTAGGAAGGTAATGGAGATGGAACCTTGGGGGTTTAATAAAGCGTTAGTGGCTTTTATGGTGATCAAACCGGATGACGTGTTGGAGGAGTTGAAGTTTGAGTTTACATCACTATGGATACACACTTCTAATCTACCGTTTAAGGCTCTAACGACAGAGGTGGGGGAGATAATTGGTAACAAAGTGGGGGAGCTCGTGGAGGTCGACTGTAATGAAGACAGTCGAGCTTTGGAAAATTTCGTACGAATCAGGGTACAATGGAGGTAAGATAAACCTCTGAAGAATACGACTAAAATAACTTCGGAGAACAGTCAGGTTCCTACAGTGGTCAGAATCCAGTGCGAAAGGATTCCAGACTTCTGTTTTTGTTGTGGTCGCCTGAATCATCTTGAGAAGGAGTGTATCGTGGACAAGTGTTCCCTAAAGTAAGGGGTAAATATGGGTCTCATATGCGAGCTGATCCTCCTCGGTTTGGAGGGGGTCAGAAGGAAAGAGTTTAAGAAAGACAAGAAGAGGGCGAGGCTCGATCTTGGTCCAACAATGTGGTTAGATACAATGGAAGGGGGAAGGTGAGGATAAAAAATTCACGTGGCAAGTTTATCAAGAATAGATGTTCGAGGGAAGGCTCACTAGTGGATTCGTGGGTCAGGAAGGGTGCAGCGACCCCTATTCATGATCCTGACATCCCCACTCCTAGTCCGGGTTTTACAATCCATAAAGGAGGTTTGGGAGACACAATTGTTGTTAGTGGGTCTAAAGACAAGGATAAGGTATCGGAACCTGAGTCGGGGGAAGTGGACAAACTTAAAGATTGTTCAGAAAGGCTCGGTAATGAAGGGTGGAGGAGGGAGAAACCGTGAGTGTGGAAAGGCTAAGGGAACTCATAAGTGGAAGAAGAAGGATTGATAGTTAGGAAGTATGGAGACGGATACAGAAACATACAGTGTGATGGAGGCTGGAAGTAAGAAGAGGAAATGGGTCTTTGAGGATCTACCGAAGGAAATTGGGTCATCAATCCCTATTTCGGAGGAGGAGAACTCAACTGAATTGGCGAGGGTTGCTAAGCAGCCCCGCCAAGCTCAATGATAGTTTTATCTTGGAACTGCCGAGGGCTTGGGAACTCTGGAGCCAAACAATTCATAATTGAACATATTATTCAAAAGAAGCACGATTTAGTTTTTTTTTTTAATATGTAAAACTAAAGTTAATAATAATTTGGTGGTGGAGGGAATCAAAAGAAGTGTAAGGATGGGGAGTTGTCTAGTGTCCTGAGTAGGGGAGTCAATGGCGGTGTAGCAATGCTGTGGAGGAACAAAGTGGGAGGTAATCTGCTTTCGTACAGACAAAATTATGTTGACGTGTTATATAATAAGGAGTAAGGTTCAGTGTTTCGTATGACATGAATCTATGGTCATCCTAAACGTGGGAACTATTGAAGAGTTTGGCGGGACGATGAGATGGCCTATGGATGGTGATTGGAGACTACAATAATGTCAAGGGAAATGAGGACATACGGGGGGGGGGAATATGTACCCGGATTGGCTCATTATTAGGGGAGACGTAGACCGAATGGGATGGAGATTCAGCTGGATAGAGTCGTAGTGAACGGGGCTTGGGCGGTAAGAATGCCTGACGTCAGGTTAGTTCATGGGGGACTGTCAACTTCGGACCATGTGCCAATTATTTATTATGGTGAGAGGGAGAAGTGTACTTGGTTCCGAAGAGGCTTCCTATTTGAGTAGGGTTGGATCAGAGATGGAGGGTGTGATAGAATTTTACATGAGGTTTGGGAAAGAGACAAGGAGGTGCCTTTGTTACATAAATATGACAAAATTGCAGGGAATTGACTAAGTGGGCGCGCATGGAGTTTGGAAACACGGAGATACAAACAAAACAATGTATATGCGAGCTGAACTCTTTGTTGGGGCCTGTGGAATATACTGAGGGGTACTCAAATTCGATACCTAAGGAGCATAATAAATGAATTATTGCACATGAAGCACGTAGCTTGGAAGCAAAGAGCGAAACAGTATTGGCTGAAGGAGGGGGACGCAAATACAAGGTACTTCCATGCGAAAACTTCTACACGTAGACAAGGAAATAAGCTAATTCGAATCAAGAACTAAAGTGGAGAATGGGTCAACTGGGGAGAGGGATTGGAAGAGTCGGTTGAGTTGTATTTTAATGAGTTATTTCAGGCAGGTGAAGAAGGATCGGATACTATCAGTGATTTAATCCCGATGTCGATAACAGACAAGGATAATGATGCTTTCTTGAAACCGGTAGAGCAGCAGGAGGTCATAAAGGCATCGTTTAGTATGGAAGCACTGAAATCCCCGGGTCTTGACGGTTTTAACCCGGGTTTTTTTTTCAGCTCTATTGGAGTCTGATGGGTCGTGAGCTAGGAGATATGGTTCGGAAGATGTTTCAGAATGGCTAGTTTCCTGTTGGACTGAATGACTTGTGGTACTTATTCCAAAGGTGAGCCATCTAGAGAGGGTTATTGAGTTTAGGCTGATTGTCTTATGTAATGTTCTATACAAACTGATATCGAAGGTGATTATTGATCGAATGAAAAGACTGATGCACAAAGTTATATCCCAGTCATAATAGAGTGGTTTCCTTGCATGTCGATTGATTACTGATAATATAATACTGACCGGAGAGTTATTGCACTACATGAGAGGAAGGAAGAGGGGGAATAAGGGACTGGTGGCTATGAAGGTCGATATGAGCAAAGCATATGACCGGGTGGAGTGGAATTATCTAGAGAGAGTCCTCATAGGGATGGGACTTAGAGACAAGTGGGTCGAGCTTATTATGGATTGTGTTCGTACTGCTAAACTTTGGTTGGAGGCTGAGGGGCGTAAAATCGAGTCTCTAAGAGCAGAGAGGGGAATTCGACAGGGAGACCCGCTTTCCCCTTATTTATTCATCATTTGTGCTAAGGAACTATCCCGATTAATAAAAGAGAAGGAATCAAAACAGGGTATTCAGGGTTGTAGCATAGCGCGGAATGCTCCGTCTATATCTCATCTGTTCTTCGCAGACAATAGTTTTTTATTCTTCGGTGCTTTAGTGGCTGAGGCACAAGTATGGAAGGAGCTGTTAGCAAGGTACGAAAAGGCTTCATGGCATAAATTTAATCCGGCAAAGTCTTCAATTACTTTCAGTCCGAATATTTAAGTGGAGACCAGACAGAAAATCAGAGACACTTTACTAATGAATGAGGTGGTGGATCCGAGCGTATACTTGGGCCTTCCGTCCACCTTGGATGGATGAAATTATACTTCCTTTTTTTTTATTAAGGACTAGATTGTGAATAGGCTGAAAGGATGGGATGAGTTATTGCTCAGTAAGGCAAGTAAAGAAGTAATACTGAAGGTAGTCATTCAAGCTCTTCCCGTCTATACCAACGGGGTATATAAAATTCCAAGCAAATTGATTCAAGAGATAGAGGTGGTGATGAAAAAGTATTGGTGGAGTCATGATGTGAGAACGGGTAAAGGAATGAGGTGGAAGAGTTAGGACAAGTTATGTCAGCATAAATTGCAAGGTGATCTGGGGTTTAAACACTTACATGATTTTAATAATGCGATGCTATAAAAACAAGGTTGGAGGCTCCTTACTAATCCGAATAGTATGGCAGCGAGAACATTACAAGCCAAGTATTACCCGAGATCGAGCTTCTAGAACGCTGACCTAAAGCAGAGTGGTAGTTACGGTTGGGCAAGTATCTTGGTCGAATAGGAGCTAGTTCGGTTAGGTGCATGGAGGAGAATCAAGAATGGTGAAGGGACAGGTGTTCTTAGGACGTTTTGGCTCCCGACTGTGTCGGGTAGGGTGGAGGGTCGGTTCTTGGGTGATGTCAATGCGGTTGTGAGTTCATGTATAGATGAGAACCAACGGTGGATTAGGGATAAGATTCAGGCTGAGTTTGACCAAGAATCAGTGGCGGTGCGACGGCTATTACCTCGCTTCCGCTCCCGGTGGTACCAATTGATGATGCCTAGTATTGGTGGGGTGTTTGGGACGAGATATTTAGAGTCAGGGAGGCGTATAGGTTGATTCAAAGCCAAAATGGGAGATGGAGGGAGCAAGGCCGAGATGTTTTTTTGGAAAAAGCTCTGGGCGTTGGAGGTCCCACCGAAAGTAAAGCACCATGCTGGGAGAATCTTGTCAGGATCCTTACCAACAAACGAGAACCTGTATTCCCGTTTTGTTTCGGTAAGCCCGAACTGTAGTCGGTGTGGAAGAGTGGAGACGGAGAGTCATGTCCTATTTCATTATCAGTAAATAGACATGCTTTGGAAAAGATTGGGATTGGTGGTTCAGGGAAACTACTCTGATCCTCGAGACTGGCTTCAGAAGTGTTGGAATTTAGGGAGAGGCGATTTGGGGGGAAAAAGAAGTCTGTCTCTGATGTGAAATATGGAGGACGAGAAATGCCAGAGTTTTGAGGCAGGATGTTGTTAGTGAAGAGGAAATTTGGAGGATAGCGGACATTATGCTTAAGGAGTGGAAGCAGTCAAGGGAGAAAATAGGAGATGGAGAACGGATGTAGGGTCGGACAATTATAAAATGGGTGAAACTGGCCTTAAGCTCAGTGGATTAAAATATAAAATGGGTGAAATTGTTGATTGTCAGTTCACAGAGATCCCCTTGATTCTCCAGGAGCTTTTGTCAAATGATTTGGTGAATTAATAATATTAGCAGTTTAAAAAAAACGATCACTATTAGTTTTAGATGAACTTTTGTGAGAGTTCGACATTAAATATTAGTTTTTTTTTAGCTAAAACAAATGGAGTTTATATCATTTAACGAAAGTCGTTATTTTTTAAATATAGAAAAATGGAATCCATGACTTTTAGCACTAACATTATCCCCATAACCCGCCAAGAATGCTATCGAATCATGTGTATATCGGAAACCTCTGATGCCTCTATGTATTTACCATTTGGGAGTCCCAAACATGATGGGTCGAAACCGTAGCCAAATCCTCACAGACCTGGGGGACAGAGTGCTTAAACGAATCCAATCTTGTGATGGAAAACTCTTATCACCGGAGGGACGTGAAGTTATGATCCGGTCGATCCTTACCTCCCTCCCCACTTACGTTTTGTCATATTTTCAGGTTTTTAAGTCCATCACAAACAAAATACATATTTCCCTGGCCCACATTTTGTGGGGTGCCTCATGGGTCAAAGCCCGACCCATCATTTGCAGGATTGAGCCAACCTATGCCACCCTAAGGTCTCGGGGGTATGGCATTCAAGGACCTTTAGGATTCTAGTTCTGTTCTCTTGGGTACGCAAGCTTAAAACATCATTACAAACTAGACTCGTTACTGGCACGCCTGATCAAATCACGATACTACCCAGATGAAGATTTCTGCTCTGTAATTAGGTGACTGAACCCGAGCTAGATTTGGACCAATGTACGAGCCACCCAGAAGTTTATCATTCCCTAAATATATTGATCCTTAGGGGATGGCCAACCCCTTACCCACTGGCCTCCAATTTATAGTAGAGGGTTGTCTCTGCGCCTGGAATGAGGTTATATCACAACCTCTTTGGGGACGACGACTATCATCCAACCTAGGGGACTCGACTTAGAAGTTACCTAGGATCCATTGTTATCAATGTGGGCAAGAAGACATTCCAGGATACCGACCAATCTAGATGAGCCTTTATATGTCTAACGAACACAGGGATGTCCTTAAGGCAGCCAATGGAATGGTCCCGAGCCTGTGGGATCCAAGTTTAGTCGAAGCCTGTGCGATTTCTATTGCTTTGGCTATGGCGTGGGCTCGGAAATGGTGACAAAGTATTCTCCAATTGATGCTCGACACCTCTAACTAACCTTGTCAGCTCT
>JAYMTN010000775.1:0-14838 GCA_036897425.1 Erodium trifolium | reverse complement strand
CATAATCTGTGTGGCGTCATTCAATCCACCATCTATCCTCCTAGTTACTTCGATTCTTCAAAGAGTGATGTACGACCAGTTGAAGCAATCTCCATCATCGACTCCATCTTCATCCACTGGTTCCTTAGAGAGTGTTGTACAACCAGCTAAGGAACTCCATTTTATCATCACTATACTATTTATTCTATTATCACGCTGCCATCTATCCTAGCACCACACTTCCTGTATCACAAGGGGAGTCGAAACAGGTCGTGGCAGTGTGGGTTTTGTCGGAGGAGAGCGGAGGTGGTTGGTAAGGCGATGGGGATGGCTGTGAAAGGCGGCGCTGGGGCCAGATATGGCTAGAGGGTCTGGCGAGGCCGGAAGAGGAGGTAGATCTCTAGCGGTGGACGACGACGGAAGGGGACAACGATAGGGCAAGGGAGACCACGAGGTTTGCCGACGAACTAAGACCAGCAGCGCCGAGGGTAGGCGAGGGCCTATCCGGCGGCGTACGTGGTTGAGGTCTGGGGAAAGCGGCTGCGACGGAAGGGCGAAGGGCGGAGGGTCGAAGACAAGGAGGTGGAAGGAGGTGGGAACCAGAGGAAGCCGTCGGCGATTTTCCGCCGAAGTCAAATCTCGCCGTCGACTGCAGACAAAGTGAATGAATGTAGGGTTTAGAGAGGAGTTACACGAGGGGAGAGAGAACCCAATAATATATATAATACAATTTAAAAAAACGTATATGTAATACAGTTCGTATGACACTTAAAAGAAACAATTGAATGATAAAACATATAAATTATTTTGTACAACGTGCGTATGACATTCGATCATTCGTTGAATATTAGAGGTGATTTGTACAACTTAATGAAAATATCGATTATTAAATTATATTTATTTAATCGAATTTTTTCATTTCACTAACTAAATCGAATTAATTAAAAATTAATACAATTCGATTATTAACCAAATTAATAAATTTAATAGTATTCTTCTTTTACAAATAAATTTTACAAGAGTAAAATACACCGTCAATTTGTCTTATAAAAAAAGTTTCATTAGCATCCGCAGTTGAACAAAATAAGTTGGAGCCATTGCGTTGAATGAAAACACATGTCTCTTTGTTTTACAAAAAGATTAAAGCATCGGCAGTTCTTCAGCCTAGATGAAGGTGTAAGAGAGAGACTGACAAAATAGATTAATAATAAACTTTCATTTCAGCCTGGCCATTGAACTCTCATTTGCAGTCCAAGAGGCTGAAAGAAAAAAAAAACTAAATGTTTGCTTTATTTCTCTCACATTTACCTATCAGCCGACTGAAAGCGTCGGCGGTTATCTTACCGCCACATGTTTCCGTCAGCACGTTTCCGCCTCTGTTATAGTCTCTTCTTTCGCCGACGCGTTTCACCCTCCTTTCCGCCGACGACTGTAGATGCTCTTAAGATATATTTAACTTGTTTCAAAAAAAGTTGGTCCACTCCACATTCCAAAATTTATGAAATAAGATATTTTTATAATATTTTTGTTTTTATATTTACACACATAATATGGGTAAATAACTTCGAACTAGCATAATCAAATAAACTAAATATTCAAATCATATTTTTTTTTTTTCCGATTCACATTCAGTTATTATTTCGATTACGATCATGAGCGGATCTATAAATTTAGTATAGGATATGGCGCCGACAATTAGTATATATAGAAAAAACATCAACGATAGCAAAATATGTAACTATTATATAATCAATAATTTAAGTTCTTTATGCGAAATGAGACTCTAAATATGCTCCTTCTTAAAACATTCATTTAGTCATTGTAGTGGTGGTTCATGCTATCTCTAACTTGGAGAAATAAGTTCATCAATCTCTTCAATTATTCAAACTAGCACTTTGGTTTCAGTGTAAAATCAGTTTATGCAATTACCCCCTGATTCAATTATAACACTTGAAAGATTTTTCTGTCTCAGTTGGCAGGGGTACAAAATATCGGACTCGTTACTGACGGTGATGGTTCTGTCCCCGATGGTTCTGCCCCTGTAAAAGACGAGTGGTGGGGCACAAGAAGAAGAACTAAAGAGTGAAAACATAGGGAAAAAGTTAGTGTATTTTTACGGTCGAATAAGGGGCATTTTCTTCATTTTAAAAATATACACTCTAAAACTAACGAAATGAGATGGAAAAGTGGACGGCGTTATTTTGTGCATAGAATAATGTATGCATCTGTAATTTTTGAAGGTTAGTGTGTGCACATATAATACGTGTATACGTGAGTGTTGATAAACGAAATTAACCCTGGATTTTAGGGTTCATATTGTTATTCAGTGTTTGTATGGCATGTTCAGGGTTTATATTTGTGATTTAGGTTTAATCATCAGTGTGAAAAACGTTTTCTGTTAACACATGTAAATTTAGTTTTCTATTAATTTATGTAAATTTAGTTTTCTGGAAATATATGTAAAAAGTATGATGGTATGATTTCAAGTTTCAGACGAAATTTGAATTCATTTTGTACTAACTAACGTATTTTTGCGCTAAGACTTTTGTTTAGCTTTCTGTACCATTTTAAATCTTTTGTGCTCTTGGTCACAACTACTACCAGAGAGTGAAAACGAATATTTCACACGGAGTAGTGTGCATCTTTATTTTGGGTCTTCTTCTGTCTAACACAGAGAAGATAGAGTTCACTCAACGATTGCCTTTGGGTTCCGAACTCCATATGGGGAAGGAGCGTTGTTTGCGAGATCTCGGAAAAATCTACCTTCCCCGGTTCTGGTGCCGGTGCCAGAAATCAGAAACCGAACTTTTCCAATGTCAGCCTTCCAGAGGGGGTAATTGTTGGTTTAATCGACCATTGCTCACCCCTATCAATGACATTGGACATCCTTTCGATAACAAAACTGAACAATATTAGTATTTTGGATAGAAAAACATTTCAAATATCATCAATGCCCAAACAGGTATTTGTTTGCTTCCAGATTTCAAACAGAGATGTTCAAATACTTCTCCGTAGAATTTTCTAAAACTTGCTAGAACTGTACTAAACAAGCAAGAAGCCATTGAATTGGAACTAAAAAAAGGGAGTAGAAAAAACTCAACATAGATGCGCAGACTCTAATTCTGCAGGTCAAAGGTGTAGTGAAAAGAGAGGGACTCCAATGCACAACTCTAATTGAATACAGAAAATCATGTATCTTCCATCCCCTACCCTGGTTGGAGTTTTGATTGAAATCAAATCAAGATTAGATCTTATTTCTCGCAGCAACTTGCTCCCCTTTAACAGAAAACAAAAACAGCTTTCTCGGATGTCACCATCCTTTTGGCTGGTGCTGTTCCAACGATCCTTTCCAGCTGAAACATTAACATGTCATTTAGATAGCCCTCACTAACTACTATATCTAAATAAGTATTTTTAATGTTTAAATATATACACACACACACACTAAGGACAAAAGTATTACCCGGAGCTGATCGAAACGAGAAAATAGTGCAGTGCATGACATGTTATGTGACCCTTCAAGCATATTAACAATCTGCAAAGGGAAACATCGTCTCAGAACATGTATTTGGAGGCAACAAAGGCAAAAAGAACCATGCTCACCTCAGGATAAAACTCTTTCCTCTCTGGGAGAGAATAGATTATTAAGTTCTGAATACCACGAATCTTCCCATCAAGAAAAGAAAAAAACAGATTCTAGTTAGTTGAAAGCATGAAAAGTCAAAATTTGGTTCAATCATTGGTAAACAATAAATAAATAACTTTAAACATGTGTCTCATCTCATGCAAGGACCAAAAGTATCTTGTAGGTAATTGAAGTCAGTATACATTCTCATCAGGTGTCTCATGGAAGGGCCAAAAGAATACACAACTTCAAACACGCGTATATGATGCGCTAAGTCTTCCGGTACAGAATTTTGCAAGCATGAAAAACAGTTCATATATAGATACAGTGAATGACTCTTAACTATGGCCACTAGAGTTTGGTCAGGATAGCCACATACATTCCTTAACTTCTGGTGTTCTTATTACTACAGTACACCCTCATGAAGGTTCGCTTGACAAGCAACAACTGCTTTACTACGAAATGCAGTGTTATGCACATGGTCCGGGAAGATAAAATAGTATTCCAGACAAAATAGGGTTATTTCACACATTCGTCTTCCAGATAAAAGCACAAGTCATATCTCATGCTTTTTAAGCCTTGTAGGGGTTACAATTACAAAACAAAGAAAAACTAAGGCTGAATTATGAAAGCAGCAAAGAGTAACATACTAGAAAACCCCAAGCACCATCTTTGGCTATACATCCGGCCACAAATTTTCGATGAGGGAAATTGTGGTTCTACACTTGAGGATGATGGGCACTGGGATGTTTAATTTAGTTAGGGCTGATTATTTGATTTTGATCATTGTTGTTAACTTCTCACTTTTTATATCATAAACCTAATGACTACAACAACTACTACTTTTATCCTTAGACTCATCTGGGTGATATTTTACAAGTGTGTATTGTGTAAAGAAAAAAAACCTATGTGCATCAAAGTATACTACAGTTTCCTGAAATAACTAGAACCTCACCAGAAAAAATATGCATAACATTCTGACTAACCTTATATCTGTGGTAGAAATGAGCTCTCTCAGTGTAAAGCATGATCTTCTGTGTACCTTCAAAGAAACAAACTCGTGCCCGAGAAATGTCCTTTTGTTTTGTATACCTAGAACACATATTTGAGAGTAAAAAGAAAAATAAATTGGAATTTACCATTGAATTTTTAACACTAGCATTGGCAAAAAAGACATAATTTGACGAGCAAAGCAAAAAAAGTTAGGTATACAGTTACTTACTCTCCAATCTGGCAGAAGGATGCATTCTGTGACTTCAGGAAATTCCGAACTCGAATGAATTCAAAGTAAGAACTAATGAACAGCATAACTCCACCCTACATGAAAAATCAAAGATAAGAAAACGATACACTTTGAGTTCAGCATACATCCAGCATTCTGTGTTGAAGTTGTGTCCCACGTTGAAAGAGTATAAATTAAATGTACTTTGAATTTACTAGTTGGGCTCTCACCTAATAGCCTAAGCTTTTGGATCAGAGTAAGTTTAACATGGTACACAAGCTTATATGGTATTGGGCTCGTGACCCATTTGTGTTTCTTCCGCATTCATTCTTGGAGCCTGTGACATGCATGTTGTGTTGTTCATCCTACACGTGAGGGGAGTGTTGAAGTTGTCTCACATAGGAAGAACGCGGATTAAGTGACTTCTTGATGTACTAGTTAGGTGTCTAGGGTAGCAAAATAACTCAAAACCAAAGGAGACCTAGTGTCCCCACCTTGATAGGATCAGGCCGGATTGGATAAGTTCGACTTACAAGACGTTTTTGGAAAGTTTGCAGGGGCCACCATACCTTACGACGCCGAGTATCCTCCCTCTATTATATGTCTACATAATTTTAATCATTAGTAGTTTTTATTCTTTTCCTTTTTAATAATAAGTAATTTTATTTTTCATTAATTTAAGAAGAATAAATACAAGAAAGAATAAGAGTTGAGTATAAATAAAATTTTAATTACATTAGGAAGATTACGTTCCTAGAAATATAGCTTCAATCATAGTTTGTATTTAGTCAACTATGTCAAAGGCTTTCTTTAACAGATTTCGTTTAAGACTTTGGTTACCAATCCACTTAAGAACATGTGTAATGGTTGTGTTCAATAGATTGTTGACGTGTTGATTTATACTTACAATTGATATAGCTCAATTGGTGATAGCATTGCTAAGGCTTTGCTATTAAAGGGAGAGGTCTCAGGTTCGAGCCTCACCAACAACCTAGGTTGGTATTTGTCTGTGGACAGTACACCAGAGGGGTTGGGGTTGTATTGGGCTGCAGACCTAACATCGCTGGTTGCCGGTTGCCGGGCGCTGCCTGAGGGCCGAGGGTCGGGATGTTACAGTAACTTCGTAAATATTCTTAATGAATATGGTATTACAAAAAAAAAAGCAAGATAATTTGAAAATTAAGTTTAAAACTTAAATTTTATATCTGAAATTCGGGACGGGTCTGGGGAACGGGGATTCCCTGTCCCCAGTTGGGGAGGGGAACAAGGCGGGTATTGGGCATGGGAGCGAAGATCGGGACAGGGTTGGGGAGCACATAACCCAGCCCATACCCACTCCATTAACATTCCTAGGTAAGTCCTCCACTTCATAACTTGGGCTTTTGGGTTAAGAGCAAGTTAATCACGCAACAATTAGCACATTGCTTCTCTGTTTCAGAATCATTTTTGAGGTTTCTGATAGATATTTCGTTAAATGGTACGAGGCTAATATAAAATATACCTGAATGGAATCCTTTATCTTCGGGAATACCTGCATTTAGGAAATCATTGACGTCATATTTCAACAACATAAACAAGCAAAAGAAAATGAAAGCTGCATCCGTAATTCAAAGGATCAATGTGCCCAAATTTTGAGGATTCTTCGATGCACTATACTTGATATAGGTTCCTTTCAGTAATTGCCGTGCACCTTACAGGTTGGTTATCTACACCCTACTACATTAATGTTATTCAATAGCATGTTTGATTTCATAGCACTTTATGGTAGCAAACAAGATGATTTGTTTCCTACTACACCATATCAGGGGATTTAAGATAAAACAAACCCCACCATTCCATGTCAAAAAAAAATAGGCAACTAAATGGTTTCACTCAGGCACTTGCCTAGGAAATTTGTGCTTTATTGAAGGTGTCCATTTAGGTCTAAAGGATAAGCACCTTGCTAATTCATCTGCTCCATCTTTAGAAGCTCCGTGACACCTAGTTTCTGCACCCTGAGCACTTATTACCATGATAATTATCACTCCTTAATTGTTAATTGGTTTTACAGTTCCATAGTTACAACAACTCATTAGAGCACAAAATAATTATGTTTCAGTGTAACTGGCATATCATTGTACAACAACTCATTAGAGCACAAACTAATGCCATATGCTTGCATCACTCACTAAATTGGCAACTCTTTACAATAATATTGAAGGAATGGTAAATTGATTTCTAGAATAAGGCAAACATGACTAGTCCATCACTCAACTACATTGCAACTAATTAATACTAACAAAACATAGGGCTCAAGACAAACCTTTTTAGTAAAATATTCATAACGAGCATCACTTTCATCTACTATTGACTCTGGATCAAATCGTTCATATATCTGCAAGGTGAAACATCATATAACCTATGTGAGAATATAGCAAATCTGATTTGACATAACAAAAGAAAAGAAGCCAGAAAGATGTACACGGAACTGGTAAAGGTATATGATACTAGTGAGCACAATCTCCAATATCGTGTATCTATGACACCCTAATGAAGCGGGTGCATCACAAAAACAAAGCCTGATTCAAATGGAGAACAAGCAAAGAAAGGACAGATGATGCACCTGCCGCACTTGGAGCAATACTTTTGGGAGGACACCCTTATATTGGCATACTGACTTCATCTGAAAATGACACAGTTTGACAATTAAAGACGTTCATATAAAGTAATAAATTAATAGGAAGTCAACATTATAGGATTACGATACATATCCGAACACAAAAATTGGTAAATCACGCAGATTAAAAAGAACCATATGACAAGAGGATTGTTTACTGAATAAAGCAACAGAAAAGAGACTAATTAAAGTACATTGAGGGAAAAAAAGTATGCCCTTGTTATTATAACTTAGCCTCTCCCAAAAAAAGTATGCCCTTGTTATTATGCCCTTGTTATTAATGTGGAACTGTTACGTGCCATGGGAATGAATCCTAGAGAAATACATGGCCATGCTAGAGGATGCATGTAGAGTACCCCAGGTTAGGAGTTGTAACAGTCAGGCCATTCATAAATCATTATGTATGTAGCATATGCCTCACAATGCTTTGTTTAAAACAGCATGAAAGGAACAAATACATAGTCATGGCAATTGTATAGATAAACAAAATAAGAACGTTGACACACCTTCCCATGGTAGCTAGTGCAGTGGTGATTGAACAATGCATTTATATCTGAAATAATAGAATAGTCCCTATTAAGTTCATATATTTGATACACAACCAGATCATGACATGCCCCATTCTACATAACCGACCGGTAGCATATTAATCATACAGTATATGTACAGATCCTGACAACAAGGGATCACATACCAGAAAAAATTTCAAAGAAACTACACTGCACAAAAGTACCAGCACCCAGTTTTTCCATTGAAAAGATTCAAACCCGAGATCTTGCATAAGGGGTTCTTACCACTTGGCTCAAGAGGTGTTGGTTACAAGTTACTGATGCTTAGAATAAAATCTCACAAGACATGATTCTATTCCTCTCCCTTCCAGACACTAAACATAACTTCATGAATACTTGTAAAATATTTGGGCCAGCCGGCCAAGTTAAGTTTTAGAACAGTATGATACAACATCTGAAACCCATTTTGTGAAGAACAAAAGTAGGTGAATCAAATTATCAGAATAAACTTTTAATGAGACGGAGCAGTTTGGTTTCAAATGAACACCTCTGACTCCCAGCATTAAAAGAGGAGAAAAAGAGAAATGTGTTGGATACTCCACTGACCATAGTAAAGTGTACATGTTCAACAAGAATCAAACATGTGGTTTATCATAGTTTCAGATGTTATTAAAAAGGCATAAAGTAGAGGAAAACTCAATTACCTGGGTTTGGATAAGAACCTAAAATTATTGATTGCCGGTAAAAACGAGCAAATCCATCCAGATACCTGGATGATAATCAAAGTTAAGAGAGTAAACTTTTCAGTACGTCTCTGAAACTAGACCAAACAACTTAAGTAACTAATTTGAAGTAAAACAACTCTGCCAGGTTTGATCAGAACAAAGATGAATACATGTGGTTCAAGAAAAATAACAGGCAACGTACCATGGTCTTATGCGCATAATGTCAGTCCCATGCTGCTTCGATGGTATTCGGTTCAACTGCTGAACAACTGTCTTCACATGATCCCAATTCTGGAAGAGTTTCAAACAAAAACATGCTAGTGGTTAAAGAGAGAAAAGACACCAACAAAAAAAGTTGTCAACACAATGCTGCACAGAAACATTTAAAGCTACTGAATCGATAAAAGAAAAAACTACCTGCATTGCTATCACGTCCGCATGATCAATGATTAGGACCTGCTTACATAAATGAAACATACCATTTTCATTGACTGAAGGACAGAAGTCACAAAACTGAACAACTGATTATCTACAAATGTGAAGTATCATAAACAAGAGAAAAAAATGTAACTACATATCACCTCTATAGAAGATAGATAGTCAACATCCTTTTCCTTATCTGATTCAGATTGTCCAATTTTCTGAAAGAAATGAAATATGTTGTCATGGGCATGTACATGTAAACTATGCCTAACACATATTATGTGAATCAAAAACACCTACTGTAATTAAATTGAGAGGAGAAGCAATAATCATATCTGATTTGTAGAAATCATTGTACAGCTTTATACTCTTCCTGCATGGTAAATGAAAAAACATTATATTACAATGCATAACATATCCCTTCTGTGAATAATGCGAGTGTAACTGTAATAAGTATTGCAAAAATTATAGACTTGATGGAAATAAGTGATCAAAACCTGATAATCTGGTCAAACCAAAACGAAAGTCAAGACAGGAGGGTTCGTTGCAAAAATTAATGAACACATGCTGTTCATAATTGGCCATCATCTCGCTCTAAAGTTAAGACCATTATGACTTAACTGCAACTCTTGTCAAAACCACTTCAAAATCATTCAAAGGATGTTTCTTAAAATCTCGGATTTTTTTCAGATGAAACGAAAAAAAAAGGTTAACTTCATAAATAGTCACTAGATGTATATGTACCCTCAAAATAGTTGAGCCTCATTGGAAACACTTTCAAAAAAACTCTATTTGTACTGCAAGATAAAACTGAGGAAGCCCAATTGTAATTGTCTTTTCACTAAATGTAGTCATTTCTAATAGATCAGTAAGAGGCAGATCACCTTGTAAACTTAATGCCTATCATGAAGTGATCGTCTGTGTTCCCATTAAAAAGTGACTGAAAATCTGAAGGTTTTGAAGGCTTATGATGTTTAGAACTTTTCAAATCACCATTCAGTAACTCATTTTGGTCATCATCTTCAACTGCTTCATTTCCATATTCTTGATTAAAACGAGCCTTGTTATCCACGTTACCCTGGTATACCAAAAAAAATCTCTTGAATTACGGTGGGGTGGTGAGCACAAAAATACAAGGACAAGAAAACAGGGAGTGATGACTAATTTACAAATTTTACTGGTTTGAAAAAAACTGTGCATATATCATGAACCAAACAAGACAGAACTGAGTTAAGCCTCTTGAATCTGAGTTGGGCAATGCTGAGACATTTAGGAAAGTTGAATGGCTTGTTATAGCTGAGTAGATATACAACATATCAAGAAAGCTAATGTTAAAGGTCCAGTTTTATCATTACGAACATCTTCTGATTAAGCTGGCAATTTAATCATGTAACACATTGATATTGAGAAACACCATAAGAAAATATGCTTAAGGAATAGTGCAATACTAATGAAATTAGAAATACATTATGAGCTGGACGGGTAAGTTGTATGAGCCTCTCAATTACTCGATGTGCAATGCTCCTAAACGGCAATAAAATCAGAACCTGGTGTACATCGTCATCACAACAAAAATTAGCAACTAGTATGCACAAATACATAAGGCAAAAGAAAAAAAATCAATGGATCAAAGTACCTTAGGACGAGTGAAACCTTGATCAAGGAACCCATCACCTTCAATTAGCTTCTCGGCATTTTCTTGGTTATTGAGTTTGGCCTTATTTGTCATCACAAGATCCCTAGTTCTGAATATGTGATTCAACTGCAGAAAAACACCTTTTAGCTTAGTGGCTGCATACATGTGTAAGTAAAGCTATATTAAGTATTAACATGAAAATTTATTATTCAGGAAAATCTAGTGGGCATGTACACACAGAATGCATAATGTAAGCGTCCATGATACTTGAGTCTTCTTCATGGCCTTTGAGATAAAAAGGTTTCTTGTTACAGTGCAGTATATCCCTGTAGCTATCACCTAAAACAACAAGCTATCAGAGTGAGTACATAACCACATGAATTGTGTCACAAATCAATATATCTTGTAAGGGCACAAGGAACTAATAAGATACATTGGAAAGGTAGTAGTATCATAGTCAAATTGGAAATCTATCATTGGAAAAAAAAACGCACAAAAAGTAACCTGAAAGTTACTGCATAACATAATTAAGGTCACGGCAGCGTTTCCACTAGTAAATGTACAAACCTAGGAAGCAATCACTCTAAACTGGACATTGCTAAAGTCCAACACTGAGAAAGCCCAGCACACTGACACGTCAAAAATGTGTTAGGTTCTTTGATAATGTATAACTTACAGTCCACATTTGATTATCTCCAACTCAGCATATAACGTTCTATTGAGAGAGAGACCCCTACACTACAGGCTACAGCATCCAGTATGTTGAGAGTTCAAGATTCTCTTTCTAATGTACTTTTCCTTCCCTGGGCCACTGCAGACTGTGGGACAAAGGGACACCCTATCTATTTTTGTTTACAGGCTTTATTTATTGCGTCTGGTCCAGATTTTAATTCTTATTCTGTCTGAAATCTGAACCTGGAGTTAATTTATTTGGCCATTCCCTTTTAAGATTTATAGATAATTGTATGATAAATGCCACATGGGTTATCAGCCTTAACCAAAATAGAAGACAAGCTAACAAGTACAGCTGAATATACAGTATAGAGTTGTTCAATACGAAACTCACTTACAAATGGAGAAGAATAATCTCTGTTCGGATGAATGTAAACTATTGCTTCCAGAGTTCCTAAATACATCCAACCACGGTTTATATAACTTGAGTTTGAGTCCATGATCGGAATTGATGGCAATGTCCTGCAAGTTAAAAATACAAATTAAGAGAATCCATAGTGAAATTGCACTAGAAAAAACGAAGCCAGTTAGGAACATAATACCAAATAAAAATAATAACAGTACAATATTAGGTAAATATACCAGATACCACACAGAATTGAGAACCATGAATTCAAAGACAAATGAAAATCAAACACAACACTACACTATTGTTGCTTGCGATTGAACAAAATATTTGAATGTCACCAGAATCATTCACAACTTCACACTACCCATTTGGTAAAAGTCCCAGCATTACTTCCAAAATATTCGAAGTAGACAGACTAATATCAAAAGGCACATACTAATCTTCATATACATGTTCTAAATAGTAAGTAGCAGCCAAGTATCTGTTTAGCTTTTACCTCATCCATTCACCAGCTGAATGCAGCTAACAAATCAAACACCTAATAGAAAAGAATAATAAAACAAGAAACAAAATGCAGCACACAAAACAGAATAACATGTACCTCTACAATGCTTCTACATAGTATTATAGATTACATGGAGGAAGACAGGTTGAAACATAAATAGGTGTTGAGTTCACCTGAACCTCACATTTTGTATAACCCTATAAGGAGTAGTCCTTGAACTACTTATAATCAATGATTTCTCATATAAGGAAATAAATGCACTACGATTCATTGTGTGAAATCCAAGAAAATATAACACGAGAGTATTGCTTTACTGAAGCAGAGGGATAAAAAGGAAATATTAAATCAATCTCTTCCTCTTAATTGTACTCTTTACTTCAAAAAAAATAGATAAATACTATTTACTTCACCTGTCATTAAGTACCAAAAAAGGCCAGGATGCCAAATTGCCACGATTCAAGTAGTTAAGAATGGGCTGGACGATAAATGGTATCCACCAACAAACAAAACTACGCAACACATAACCAAGGAAGGCATACCTTTGGAAACTGCTTTCCGGTTCCCATCCACCTGCAATTTGACATGTTAGCAGCAGGCACCTCCCATTCATATTTCCATTTCTTCTTGGACAGGTCCTCAACTTCAGCCTCCGTTAATTTGTGTTCCAAGTGCACATTAAAGGAACTGCATACAGAAATGCGTATTTATAAGGAAGAATAAGGTCACAAAAGATTGAGAATAACATGGATGATTACAAAGACACAATAAACTCAGAACCATGCCAGTTTAGTTAACTACCCTTGATGGTTAATTTTGCCATAGAAAAGAGAGGGGAAATGGAGGGAGGAAAAATAAATATAAACAGAAACATGAGAAAATAGAAGTTCTGAGAGTAACCACTACTATAAATATATTGATTGCAGATCAATCTCGAAATGATAATAGATGATATCATATGTTACAATTACACTAAGATCGTAATATATAAAGTCATCAAAATGTTATTCAGGGTAAATCAACCTTGTGCATGTTGAGGGCTTAATAGCATTCTCGTGGCTGACATCTGAGTCACGCTCTTGATCTGTGCTAGAGCCTTCACTTTCATCTTCAGTTTCAGCATCTTCAACCTCCTCCGCGTCGGCAGACGTAATGTGATCTGAAAGTTTACTTTCTGTTGTGTAATTCATGAGAGATTTGTTTTGAAAACCAATAAGATGATTCTTTGTCTCTTACCATCCTCGGCACCTTCTTCCTCTGAATCAGCAATGGATTCAGAACTGTTGCCTTCTTCCTCATCCTCATCCTCATCTTCATCCTCTTCTGTGTCACTGTTACCTTCTTCTCTTCTTTGCCTACAACAAGCAATATATGTCTGATACAAATACTTGTGGTAAATTGTTAACATATTTCAGGATAACAAATTTAGTTGAACTGGAATGCCATGTCAACAAATGTCCTTCAAATTTTGTAGGCCACTGCTATTTTCTGTCATTAGCCAAAATGTGTGCAGAAAATAACAAAATAATCATAACTCTGAGAATAAATAAACTAACCTTCTCTTGTACACATCTGCTAGAGATTTGTTACTTGAGCCCAACTTTGTTAACAAGTCGTCGTACACAGATGGCTCCTTAAAAACTATATGTTGAGGAATCTGATCCTCGGATGATTCCTCTGAAATAGACAATTCACCAACAAAAATCAGTTCCTCTAAAAATGGCGTTTATAGGATTGTTACAGAGCAAATCAATCAAACATGTATAAGCAATATAGAAGAAGAGATAGCATGCCTTGAGAACTGGGAGATGGACTACGGGGAACCTTTTCATCAGAGCGAACCTTCTTGCTCGCAGGCCTACCTCCGCTAAAGTTCTCGGGTACTCTGTTTCTCTTTTTCAATCCTGCTTCAATGATGATGAATTGTTTAGAAATTATACTTGAAAAAGATAGATTTTTTTTTCTAGTTTACTAGAAGCCCAGGATAACAAGGGAAGGTAGAAGAGACGAACCTTGCTTTCCATTGAATCGCTTCCCCATTACGATTGTGCTCTGAGGAATTGGCTGTTTTAAGAGAAAGTTGGTGAGGTCTGTGTAGATATTTTGAGAGAAAGTTCTAAAACCCTAAATCTTATTGAGGGTATATTGACCTCCTTTTAGTACAAGTTTTAAAACTAATACAAGTTCTTACATATGGTTACTTTGGAGTTTAATATACGTGAGTTACTTTCGGGTTTGGGTCGGGTAATGAGTGATAGTTTCGGGTTTGGCTAAATGATAGTTGGGTTCGGGTACCATTTATCCCCGAAACCTAAAACTACTGCGGTTTGTATCTTCTCTCTCGCCCCCGAAACAAGTCTGCTACGATGTCACATGTGGCTTCTCTGAGTCAAGTCTTCTGACTTCAGCTAATACATGTTACTAATTAAGTCAGCTGAAGGAAAATATGGCAAAACCCCCCGTTTGGCTACCCAGAAAAT
>JAYMTN010000774.1:0-14850 GCA_036897425.1 Erodium trifolium | reverse complement strand
ACGAGCCTTTCCGACTTGCTATTTTTAATGGCATGACATTCAGATTTGCTCCCACCATTCGTCGGAGCAACGTAGTCCGAGTTATGCTCCTGCAGTACAGTGCTCATCAGGTCAGTCCCGTGCCATCGCCCCAAGCGGACCAGATCTGTATTGACGGCGCCGTCCATCGCTTCCCTCGCCTCAACCCCAACCCCGACCATCAAAGGTCGGCCATGAGTTTCTTCAATTTCGTTGTTGTTATTTTGTTATGTTATTTTGTCTTGTCGCTTTGTTTTCTTCTAAGTCCCTTATACTGGAATCTCGTCGTAAAAAATTTGTCTTTGACTGTTGGGTTTCCGTTAGGTGTGGTTTCTATATTTGGTGGCGTGATCAGATGAGTCTTTCTATCGACGGTTCTCTCCGGACCATTAATAAGGAAGGCCGACTTGGTCATTGGTTATCTAGGCGCTGCATCGCCTTGTTTGAGAGTTATCATTTCGTTGGTTGTCTCTCGAATTTTCGGAAACGATCGGTGGAAGCAAGATTGTTTCGTATGGTTTGTAAGGTTTATTATGTTTCATGAATCTTTATTTCAAAAAAAAAAAAGCTAATGGGTAATTTGGTCCGGTCAAGGTTCTTCAATCCTCACTGCGATGCAAACGACGCCGTTTCTTGATCAATTAGGCCACAATAAAAACTCGTCACTTGCTCCACGTAGCTACCGTGTCTCAATCATTTGAGGAAGGTGAAAACCGCTCTCCAAATTGAAAAGCCAAAACCCTAATTCGTCGTTCTCGAGTTCGTTTCCCTCTCTGCTGCGCGAAATATGGCAAGCTCTCGATCGCTCCCTATCTCTGTTTCTTCTTTAATCTCGTTAAGTCGCTGATCAGATTCATGATTGTTAAATTGAAATTTGGTTTTTGCAGGAGAATTCTCCCCGCAAAAGGTAACGTCTGAATACTCGATTTATTCAAACCTTTGTGTTCAATGTCCTTGATCTGTGCTTCTATATTCACGTTTTAGCATATGATACGTTTAGGTTGTATTCTTCTTTTACATCTCCTCATCCTGACGATCTAGGGTTTGTAGTCTTTTTTTTTCTGGCTCGTATGGTTTGGAATGTGGAGTTTTGGTCTAGCATATTACATAGGAATTACGTTAGGACCCGGTAAGGCTGGAGACTGTTCCAATTTGTTTTGTGTTTTAGGAACTTTCTCTGCCCATTGATGTTTTTGAATTTGGTATCTCATCTTCAAAGTCGAAGTGGGCCTTAGTTTATTAAGGTGTATCTTGAGAAACAACCACACCTCTGAGCTTTTTTTTGTACGTGCTCCTATAAGTTTCTGTTATGTGAGTGCTAGATTGTACTAGAAATTTACTGTTGTGGGATGCTTACCTGAAGGTTAATGTTGAAGGCTTTTATTAGTGGGTTCATCTTTCAAAATGTAAAGTACTTTTGAGTTTTTTTTAGTATTTAGATACTTTGGTGGTGGCAATCTCTACTTTTTCTTTTTCTTCTATAGACAGTCATGGTTGGTTGGGTTTGGATTTGTGTTGCCCCTTTATTTGATAATGAGAGAATTATACCAAGTGCTGTCAATGAGTTGACCTATTAGTTTGTAGGAAGGGTTTGGATTTGTTTGTTTTGCCTTTGGTGGTAAGGTCTTTCTGGAACCCTCATTTGAATGAATGTGAGGGCCATGCTTTTTCCCACTGTGGCTATAATCAATTGTTGTAGGTTTTCTTTGTGTAATTGTTGTAATCAATTGTCCATAATGGGTACTGTGGTTATGTACTTTTAGTTGGCTTGAATGAATATGAGCTAAAATTCCAGGTATTCAAGATCCCCTTCTCCTCCTCCTGTGAGAGCAAGGTCTGTATCTAGATCCAGATCTAGGTCCAGGGGTAGACCAAGGTCCAGATCAAGATCCTGGTCCAGGCCTAGGCCGAGATCCGGGTCCAGAAGCCGTGGCAGGTTTGGACGTTATATGACATAACTTTAATTTGTTATCTTGTAGCTTTTGCGGTACTAATTTTTGTTTCTTCGTTTGACGTGAACTGCTGCCCTTCCGGTTTGTCCAGATCAAGGTCTAGAAGTCATGGCAGGTTTGTCATAATATTGTCCCTTTTCATTAGTATATTCATTTTCTAAACTGTATGTTCATTGTCTGTGAAACCAGTGCTTGTGTTGATCGGTGTTTCTGTAGCCTGTAGTTATGTGTTGATTACTGGTGAATCTAATATCCGTGTTTAATATGTGCTATACAGGTCTGAGGAAGTTAATCCTGGCAATACACTTTACGTGACTGGCCTATCTACAAGGGTCACTGAAAGGGAGCTCGAAGATCACTTCTCAAAGGAGGGAAAGGTCTCTCTGTCACTCTCTGGATCTTTTATCCCATTAATGAAGAAAATAATGAAACTAGCTTTTCACATTGGTTTTATTTTATTGGCTGTTTGCAGGTTGCTTCATGTTTTCTTGTTGTTGAGCCCCGGACACGTATCTCCCGGGGTTTTGCTTTTGTCACGATGGACAATGTTGACGATGCAAACCGTTGTGTTAAGTACCTGAATCAATCAGTTTTAGAAGGTCGATACATTACTGTGGAGAAGGTAATGTGTTACGTTTTGATGTTTAACATTGCCTTGTTATAATTGTTTATCTTTCATTTTGACTTGGAGGTTTTCTGGTTATATTCAGAACACATTGTGTCAGCTATGTTGGCAGCAATCAAAGATCATCCATGTCAACTTAAGTGAAATAGCTTGATCAATGGCCAGCTTAAACAGCTTTTCAAATGCATCTGGTCAACTAAACTAGCAACTATATTGCCCAACAACTATACAACCTCAGCATTCACTTTCAACTCACTCAACTAATCAACGGACATTACCAACAACTTTAGAATCAGGCTATTATGGTACCTCATATACCTGACATCCATTTGATGAATACTGGTGTGGTGGTCATATGTGCCTTAATATTTTGTGCTCCTTTCTAATTTTTCTTTTTTGCTTCTTTATTATGAGTGATTTTCTAACATAGTTTGCCTTACAAACCTACTATCTTGGTAGGCATTGACTAATGTCTGTTTGTCAGAATTGGCCCTTGTTGGTAGATTGCATGATATGTCCATTTTGATTTGCACCATAGCACAATGATTGAAGTTGAGATTAATATTTTCTTTCAGTCACGGAGGAAACGGGCAAGAACTCCTACACCTGGTCACTACCTGGGCTTGAAAAACACTCGGGACTATGGTATGTTTGATGCTCTTATTTTCTAATGTATCTGCTTGACTTTGTTTTTTTATCGACTAAATCAGGTGTATCAAAGTATGACATCCATTATGTAGAAGCAAAGAAGCACAAAACAAGCATGAACTCTCCTATGTAGAAGAGAGTTCTATTTTTTTTTTGTTTGACAGGCCCAAAGGGGTGGATAGAGAGAAGCCCAATAGAAGTTGGGAAGAAATAAATAAGTAGTGGGTTACCGTTGTTGGGAGTTAAACCCGGGTCTCAAGATCTAAGTTCTAGGGCTTGACCCGTTGGACAAGCAAGCTTTGGTCTTTACTTTGCTGTTGTAAAAGCTTTTAATGGTTTCTTATGAGTTTTGCTATCTTTCGTGGTCAAAGGGCATCGAGGTGACCGTGGTAGGTATCGCGGTGGTGGCGGCGGCTATGGTCGGGATGACGGATATAGGTCGCCAAGGCGCTCACCATATCGAGGAGGGGGGCGTGGTGATTATTCTCCAAGGCACTCACCCTCCTATGGAGGAAGATCAAAGAGGGGACGGTCCAGGTCTTATTCGCCTTATGCAAGTCCTGTAAGGAAGTATGGTCGGTAAGTTTGACTGCTCTAAGTTGCTGAAGAGGGTACTGTTTTTACCCATTATCTATTTAGCCGTTTATTGTGTTTGTACTGTAGTCGGGATTTTATGTTGAAGTAGTTGTGATTGCAATATCATGGTGATATTGTTGACTTGTGCTTTCTGATTTTGAAAAAAAAAAAGAATGATGACCTAAATATGTGTCCTCTACAAGACCTCTCTATCAGGATTGACTGCTGATTATTTGTTTCAGTTTGTACTCTGTTTAGACTAAATTATGCTTGTTGAAGTGCGTCTTGCTGTTTTACTGCCACGTTATCTTTGTGATTCATGTATTATTGGTGTACAATAAACCTACATCTTGCATGTCTTCCTAAAGTATGCGAAATCAAAAATATATATTATGGAAATATGATCGAATTGGGCCATTATTTCTATTTAAAATCAGCATAATACTAGACTAGAAAATGCCAACTGCACGCAGAACTCGTTAACGAGTATGGAATCCAACGAAAGCATTGAAACGAAAACATCACTCATGAGAGCCCAGTGGGGCTAGAAATTCCTCCCACCAGCTTAATAAAGTCTCAACACCACCTCAATCACATCCGGTTAAGGAAGGGGAACACCAAAATTGGTTTGAAGCAGCGGCGCGGAGCGATCTGAAAGAGGGATGAGTGTACGATCTAGACCATTGTGGCAGAGGTCGTGTCGCCTTTCAAGATTTGATATGTTTTCCAAGGTCGTGTTCAACTCGCCTTTCAAGATTTGATATGTTTTCCAGTCCGATCATTTAATAGTAAGAGAAACTGTGTCACTGTGAGGGTGGGTTCCTTATGAGTGAGCTAGTGTCCCCCAATCAGTCCATAAAGAGCCCTCTTTTAGAGGCGATATGCTTTCAGGCAATTTAGTGCAGCTCAATCAAAACGTGAATGACCAGATGCTTAACCCCCACCTTGTAGTCTAGTCGTAGACGGCAGGCCTCTTGTCATCAAGATCGGAGATGGGTTTTGGCCTACTTACAGCCTCACTCGTTTAAATTTTATTTCGTTCTTGTATTGATCCGGCGATAGTCCTAAAGTTTTAAGTTGCTCCACTTTTACTCACGGGTTGCTTTCATTGTGGCAATAATATGATCCCCACTTTGTTAAAAAATAAAAATAAAAATACACTATCGTCGGTTGGCTGCGGATGTTCTAAGTGGCCCATGAAATCCATATCTGGCCCATTTGTCAAAGCCCAATAGAAAACGATAAACCATCCGACGACACAAGTTACAGTTGCGGAGACACCATGTCACTCCCAAGCTCTCTCCTCCTCCCCAGCCCCAAAACCTTCGCTCCCATCTCCTTCTCCCCTCCCAACGGACCCTTGTTTCCTTCTCACAACAGCTCTATCAAGTTTCCCAGAAACCTCACCGCTCTCTCTGCTTCTTCTCATCCGTCTCCTTTCCAGTCGTCGTTTTCGTGGCTTCCCCTCCAGGACAGCGACGACAGCGAAGCAGATGATTTCTTCGAAGACGAACACGTAATCGGAGACTGCGTCGTCTTCGAAGAGGGCGCATTCGAGGACCCAGCTCTCGAGACCTCCCTCAATTCCCAGAACACTGGCAAATCCGAAACCGATACCAAAACCAAGCCTATCCGCAGGAAGAAGGTCGAGGAAATCAAGGGCGAGAATTTGGTTCCGGAGAAATGGAACGACATTGTGGCAGATATCAACATCACGAAAAAGGAGCGGCGCAAGCTTGCTCAGGAAATGGAGTTTGGTTCCAAAATCGAAAGGAAGAAGCAAGGGTCGGTCCCTCGGAAGGAGGTGGATATAGGGGAGTATTTGACCTACAGGGAAGCGAAACTGGCCCAATTGAAGCCTGCGATTCTCGATAAACCTTCGAGCTTCGGAGAACCGAAGGATAAGAAGGTGGCGGAGGAGCCGAGAGAGGGACGCGTGGCGCCTATAAACCCCAGGTGGGCAGTTTACGGGAAGGGTCTTGAGGATGTTAACGAGTTCTTCAAGCGGTATGATCCCACCGACAGGAACCCAGAAGGTAATTACTTGTAATGGTTAGTCATATATATTTATTGTTTTCACTACATGTGATGCTTGAAATTGATGTCTTGTGAACGAACCATGAGCTTGAATTTTCTTCTTGATTGTGGAAGTTGAATGTTTAAAGCTAAGTGTATAACTGAGAATTTGAGTTCACAGAGTCAAAATGATTGGCTTAGATTAGCAGAAAAGGTCAATTTGTATGTTTGGGTATCAGAAAGGGGATTGTTAGTAACTTAGTATTGATTAGATGAGTCTGTTGACCCTGAATATTGTGAGCATCTTGATTGTTTTCTTCTGTGATGTTTGTCATGTCTGACTTCTTACTCAATCCATTGGTGTTGGCCTGATGTATTTGGTTCATAAAGACACCTATGTAGGTTGTGTAACAGTGCATACAATCCATTGGCTTCGTTCTGGGGCTCAGCTTATTGTTCTGTGAATTGTGAAGTTAGAATGAAGTTGATCTGAATGGCTTCAGGAGCTCGCCACTAACATATTGTAGTTTCTTGCTTCTTTAATCAGGTCGCCGTAAGTTGTTCTCAAAGGAGGAAAAATTACTGGTAAATATGCGGGTGCCTGATCTTGCAATGGCCTCATCTGTAAGTTTCACTTGCATGCTTGCTTCTCATATTAAAATCCTGCTAACTATATGCCTTGTAAGATGTATAGTTATATACGTCTCTCTTCAGCCTCAACTTCTGCTTACTAAGAATACTGCATATTTGACATAATATTGCCTTTAAATTTACTCAGCTTTTGGATAATTCATTATACAGGGAAAATGGCTACCTCTGCACACCCTTGCAGCTTCCGGAGAATTTTACCTCATGAATATTTTGTTAAAACATAAAGTGGACATCAATGCTGTGGATCAGGTATAAAAAGCGACAGCACGCTCACATTATTCAATAATTGCACAGTTAGATAGTATTACCTTTTAATTGGTATTTTCTTTGGGGGATTTCTTCTTATAGGGTTCTGTTGTCCTTATTTTGAGATTTGGTTTGTTGATCTCTTTTCAGAATGGTTTGTCTGCACTTCACAAAGCGATAACTTGCAAAAAGCAGGCTATTACTGAATATCTTTTGAGAGAATCAGCTAATCCTTTTGTTCTCGATGAGGTGAGGACTTGTGAGGCACTTCTCATTGTTTTGCATGTTTATTGGCAAGCATATCAGCTATCCTATTTGCTTATTTTTCAGTATTGTTAGAAAGTTGTGATTATATGCACTGAAATTATAAAATGTTTTAGTGATTAACGTTCTGGACTTTGTAAATGGTTATCTTTTGAAGCTGTACCTAAGCACATTGATTGGTTCATTCTGATTTTTTAAGTGGCGGCTTTCATTTATGTGTTCATTACACTAACGGGAATGACCTTCATTTTCCTGATTGTTATCTTTCATTCATTATTGTTGTGATCGAAAATTTTCCATTTTCTCCATTTGTACAATGATAAGAGACGATGTTGAGTTTTTTGCTTTTGTAATTCAGACTTTAGTATAAATGTTACTTTGGTAGGACTCTAGTTGGTGGACTGTTAATCTTATCTTCTATTTTTTTATTTAACAGGGTGGGGCCACTTTGATGCATTATGCTGTCCAAACAGCATCAAGTCAGGCGATTAAGATTCTTTTATTATATAATGTGGATATAAATCAGCCGGACCATGTATGCTTACTAGTGCTCTATAGCTGCTCCAACCTAACTTACTGCAATGCAAGTTATTAAAAATGGTATATCTATGCCCCCTTTTCAGGATGGATGGACACCATTACATCTTGCTGTTCAAACCCGGAGGATGGATGTTGTAAGGCTCCTATTACTCAAAGGAGCTGACAAGACATTAAGAAACCTGGTAATGATCTGATTTTCTTGTACTTCTTTTGCTTGGGGCATACTGTTGAACAGTTGACATGTCTACTGGAATCATATTAGGGGTAACTTCTCTAACACACCCTCGGCGACCTTTTATTCGAAAAAGCACTCTGTATAGGTGAGGGCTGAGGGGTTATCAGTAAAACACTGTCACTTTTCGTTATTCATCGAAAACCCACTGGAAAGGTGGGTTTTTGATCAGCAACACACTGAAAAGGTGACAATGAGTGTCTGATAAAATCATCACAGCATCACCTATTCAGTGTGAATCCGTGGTTTTTTTTTATGAATAACGGAAGGTGACAATGTGTTACTGATAACCCCTCACCTAGGGTAGGGGGTGGGTTCCTTAAACTCAAAGGTCGTCGAGGGGGTGTAAGTAGTGTTTTCCCATCATATTAAAACAATACAACACGGCTAAGGCTAAGCTTTCACTGTAAACTAGGCATCAACACAGTGCAAAGATTGTCAAATGTTCCTTATCATTTCAGAGCTTAGATTTTCTGAGTAAATAATTTTTTTCATCACTTCTGCTTGTCTCAGGATGATTTAACCCCACTTGACCTTTGCCTTTATTCTGGAAAAGACACAAAGACATATGAACTGATCAAGCTGTTGAAGCAGCTTCCTAAGCAACACAAGCTGCTCCATTGACAAGAAGCTGAACTCATAATTGTCGCATATCTGCCTGTTTATTCTGCTACAACAGTCAACACTCGGTATGCCATGTACTTCTTAGAATGCACATCGATCTGGTGTTTTAACTCTGGCTTACATTAAGTGATATTGATCAAGAAGTGAAGGTAGACATAGATGTTCAACAAGAGTGGCATCTGAGAATATGTGACGCCATAAGATGATCAGCTTTGATGTATTATTTGTAAGTAAACATAGAATCCGATGGTTATTCTTTCCCTCTTTAGATAATCATCTCGCGCTAAATAGTGGTGTCAATATTTTTGCTGAGCAGGAAGTTCTTGTCATGTATACGTATATTGATCTCAATATTAATTGAAATTCTGGCTAAATTATCATTACATTTACAGGCCTTTTCCGTTATATTTCATCTTTCTTGAAGGCTATATTTTGAACTTTATTGTAGGAATAATGGTAAAAATATATAGTTCATTTTTGTTTGGTTATAGGTAATAACATCTTTATCTTGTGACATTGTTACCCGAGTCTCTTACCATTTGTAGTATATTTGTTGCCGGGATGGTATTTTGCAGACTATGGTCATTCACAGTTTTGATTGAAGTGATTGCTACTTTTGTCAGGCTTATGTAATGTATGTGCACCATTTAGCCTGGCTGAGTCACCTTTCCAATGAAAGGATAAGTGGATAACCTTTGATACATATCTCATGCTAATATTTAAAAAAGTAGTTATAATTTATGGGTGGCCCAATGGTCAAGGTGGGATTTTTCTCCTGGTCGTTAGGTATGCATTTGTTGTATTGTATCTACGCAGATTAGTTGTGTCGTATCTTCTTCGATATAATCTGGAGTTTGTAGTATTATGGATTAACAAGTATGAAGTCTATAATATTATCGTTATCTTGTGTGTCCAACAATTTGTTATGTATATCTTCACATTAATATATAATATATGACAGAGAGAGTCATTTTTAGAAAAAGGTTTAATATAATACATTTTAAAAAAACTAATATAATAGTAATCATAATCATATCATAATTATAATAATAGTATAAAAGACAAACATTATTCATTCTTCATTCTATCTGTATCTGGTGATAACATTTGTTTGACATAAACTAACAAGTGTATTATATTACAAATTTAATTGAACATTATTTTTACATATTTACAAATCTGCTAAATATTAGAGCATATTTCTTCGGGGTGGGTTTTTAGAATAATTTTATTTGATAAGGGATTTTGTTCCATAACATTTTTTATTCAAATCTTTGTAAAATAATCTTTATTTATTAAGGAAAGTTCGATTTCATCCTTAGTATCCCTTAAATTCAAGGAGGCTTTGATAATATAAGCTTCTTCTTTTTTTAGATAACAAGAGTTCATCTTTATCACGAATAACATAATGATTAATGAAATACGTAAAGAAGGGTCGAGCATAGTCTCAGATCTCGTAAGCTACGAGAAGCTGACCCTGAAACAATTAACGCTGTTTTGCATCGCAGCTTTGAAATGATGCAGTGAAATACATAAGAAATACATATACAAACGATGACAATCCTATGTGTAAACTCAGGGGATCTGGCCCTATATGTATGAGTAAGCGCATCATGCTCTTCTCGTGGTTCAACCCGAAAGTATCTGAGGAGGTCTCTGCGAGAAGGAGGGGTATGATCAAAGAGCGGGTCACTGCTCCTCATCGGCGTCCCGCGATCATCAGAACACATGTCTGGCGCTCCCAGTCTCTATCTCGTTGATGTTGATGTTTCCCAAACCACATGATAGATGAGCCCCCATTCATATAAAGCAATGGATCGGAAAAAAAAAATCAGAAGAAGACCCGCGGTTTGAGGCGACATCAACGACTAGGCTTTGGAACTTCTGTTAAAGAGAATAAGTATAATATTTTTTCTATTAGTTTTTTTTAAAATAATAATCAATTACTCAATGGGTGTCAAATAACTTTATCTTCATTCATTTTTATCCCAAGTAACTATTTCTTTTGTTAAAAAAATCAGCATTCAAAACTAATTTTTTTCTGAATTCAAGAGAGTTTTTGTGGGCCTTTTGTGCAAAAGGTATAATGTCGTCTTAGGCCCATATAAGACCGGCCCAAATAAACAAGGCCGAGTATCAATACGATTCGTACAACCCAAGGCGAGTAAGCAAAAAGGTTCTCAAGCTATACGACGCCGTTTCATCGCATAATTACCTTCCTCCCCAGTTCGTCTTCATGTCCAACACGAAAAATCCAATTCCTAGAGTAAAAGAAAAGACCTTCTTCTCCAGAACTCTCCGATAACACAGAGAGCTCCACAAAATCGAAGCTCCTGAGCCTTCGAATTTCTCAAATCTCTCGCAGAAATTACATAAACTGCCACTCTCCTCCGTCGCCGCCGCCGAGATGATGATCAGGATCCGGAGCCGTGACGGTTTGGAGAGGGTCGCGGTGGAGACCCCCAACGCCACGGTGTCGCAGCTCAAAACCCTAATCGAGAACCAGCTCAAGATCCCAATCCAAAACCAAACCCTATCCACAAACCAGAACCTCCTCCTCGTGAAATCGCGCGACGGCCTCCTCCAATTCACCGACATGTCGGACCCGTCGACTGCTCTCTCTGCCCTAGGGATCTCCCATGGCTCCATCGTCTTTCTCTCCTACGACGGCGAGCGCACCGTCGCCGGCCCCGCCGTGACCCCCGCCGGCTCGTTCGGCCGGAAGATGACGATGGACGACCTGATTGCCAAGCAGATGAAGGTCACGCGCCAGGAGGACGCGCATTGCGAGCTGATCTCGTTCGATCGGGACTGCGCGAACGCGTTCCAGCATTACGTTAACGAGACGCTCGCGTTCGCGGTGAAGAGGGGCGGGTTCATGTACGGGACGGTGTCGGAGGAAGGGAAGGTGGAGGTGGATTTCATCTACGAGCCTCCGCAGCAGGGGATGGAGGAAAGCTTGATGCTTATGAGGGACCCAGAAGAGGAGAAGATGGTGGAAGCCATTGCTGTTGGATTGGGGATGAGGAAGGTTGGGTTCATTTTCACCCAGACCATCTCTCAGGACAAGAAGGATTATACTCTATCCAACAGGGAGGTGCTTCAGGCTGTGGAGCTACATGCTGAGTCTGGTCTCAAGGAGTGGGTCACTGCTGTGGTGAAGCTGGAGGTGAACGAAGATGGAGCTGCTGATGTGCATTTTGAGGCTTTTCAGATGAGTGACATGTGTGTCAGGTTGTTTAAGGAGGGTTGGATGGAGACTGAGATTGGTCCTGATGATGATCCCAAACTGTCTAAGATGAAGAAGGATGTGGTGGTGGGAGTGAAGGATGTGAAGGAGGTTGATAATGATTTTTTCTTGGTTCTGGTTAAGATCTTTGATCACCAGGTGCGTTCTGATCATATCCCCATGTCTCATTACATACATAGTATTTACATTGCACTACCTTTAGTAACTCCATAAATGTTAGCTTTAATCCGATAACAATGAGGTTAAATCGTGCTCAAACCTTTATCATCTTGCCTTGGACAATGAATGTGGCTCTTAGGTAAGTAGAACACCCTTATCGAGTATATGTGCTTGTGAAATAGGCCATAGCTTTTGCTCCCAGTGAGGCATCTAAATGAGGCCTTGTTGTTTAAACTTGGGATCCTATTAACAGTAGTATCTAATAGTGTATGAGTGCCCACATCCTCAAAGCCTCGTGCTTGAGTGTGGTTCATTGGGGCCCATCTTGGGTTGACCGGGTGGTAAAGAGCTCTCTCATCTCCTTGAAGAGGTTCGAATCCCAGTGGGTACATCTGCTTGGAAGCAGGTGTGGGTGGAGAAATAGCTAGGCTAGAGTAGGATTTCCTGGTAAAAAAAAGAGTGTGATCCATTGGGGGTGTTAGAGATGATGTTATAAATTGTTAACGAGTCCTAGATTCTTTGTTAGACCAATTAAGCACCTTGTTGGAGGAACGGGACAATGGGCATCTTAAACTAACAGATCGCGGCATGGTTTAAATAGATGTAGCTGACATTCTCAATGCCACTTTTTAAGTGGAGGGTGGAGTTAGCGGTTAGCTTATTGAGGATTATACTATCTAACATTCTGAACTAAGACACTAATCATTGCGTCTACTTTAGACTGAATATTCTATATCAATAATATTTTCACTTCTCATACATGGAATGCCTATTTCTAGTTATATGGTTCTCAACTTCAATTTCATATCGGTTTCAATATTATACTGTTCAGCTTTGTCCAAGCTAATTTTTGCATACAATTTGCAAGATTATTCGTGTATATAGGACATTGTCTGATTTCTACATATTCTTTATCTGATTTGTACACAATTTGGGTTGGATAAAAGAATTGGTTTGAGGGGAATTTAGAGTTAACTTGGGTGGCACAAGAAGAGTTTGTACAAGTGAGATCTTAAATTCCCTTAAATAACACTCCCGTGTCAAGTGGTTTTTGCTGTATTCAATGGTTGGCATCTACAGTTTAGTGATTGATTAAAAGTCTGATGCGAGGGACCATAAAAAACAGGGATAACTGCAAAAAAGTACCTTGACTTTGAGGTATTCATTTTTTGTAACTTGTAGCCCTCTTATTTCATAATTGGAAAGAAGTACCATGTACTTGTCTTTTATTGCAAATATTTCGAAATAACAATTTTACCTCCTTGAATTTAAATTTCAAAAATAATAATTAAAGAACAAAAAATCTAAATTTTCACATCCCTTCAATTTCATTCTCCTTGTACAGTACAAAGACGAAGATAATTAAGGGATATGAAAAATTGGAATTTTTGTTTTACTTACTATTTTACTACATTGTGTTTTCCTCTATTATTTTCTATAAACCATATTATTGTGATTGTATGTATGAAACTTCTTACACGGAACTTGTATAAAAATGTAGGGCCCACTAACGTCAACCTTTCCCATCGAGAACCGGATGACGCCGGTGACAATGAGGGCACTGAAGAATCATTTGGACAGAACAAAGAGTCTTTCGTTTGTGAAGCGTATCTCTGATTTCCACCTGCTGCTGCTAGTGGCCAGGTTTCTAGACATCAACTCCGATGTCCCCGCACTGGCAGAGTGTGTGCTGACACAAGCACCGATACCAGAAGGTTACAAACTCTTGATCGAGTCCATGGCCAGTGCTTCCTGATTTCAGTGAGAGCAACCACGCTTGACATTGTTGTTGCTTTCTCATGCCACACACGCAGGGCCGGGACAAGCCTTAAGCGAATTGAGCAACCGCTTAAGACCTTGGACCGAAAAAGGCCCCCACAAAATTAGAGGTTTGTTGCTATTTGGTGGCAAGGGTCTGATGTAATAAGAGTTATGTTTATTTGAAACTTAATTAAGCGAATATACTGGTTTCACCTTCTGAAATTGCATTTAGAGTTGGGTTCAGTTTTGATCTTCTTTCAAGTTTGATTTTCAAAAACAACTCTCGGCTGAAAGCATGGTAATTTTCTTATTTGTTGAACATTCGAAAAACTATATGGGAAGGGAAACATATAATTGTCAAAGAAAACAAGAGAGCAAATCAATAAAAAGAATTGTGAATATTTTTATTCAATTTGTGGTTTTATATAGGGATTTCTTCATGTCCGCACCCCCATTTTTCGTTTATTGCTATATCCCAACCTATATGTATGAAAAGTATCACATACTAACGTTGACCGCAACCTATTGTATTTTCCGTCCTTAAATTTAACGGTCGTTTAGTGAGTAATAGGAAAAGTTGATGGGTCATATAGTTATGAATGAGAATAAACGAAAGATCTACGTTATGATTTGAGAATAAACGAAAGGTCTATGTTATGAAATGAAGTTTTTCGCATGCTATTTTAGGAAAGTTTTAGACCACGTGACAAGCATGTGACTGATATTTCACGGCGTCAGTCACTTAACAGATTTTGATATATTTTGAGAATTAATTGGTGAAACCTGTTACTGTGTAATACTTTTCAAACGTTTGAGTTATGATTTGATAACTGACCTTAGTAAAGTGCAAGGTTCTAAATATCCCGAGATCTAAAAAAAATAGGACCAGCGATATCGATACCTAAAAACGCGACAAATCAAAGTCAATGCCGTCAACTCGGTCAACGCGCTGAAAATGAGATAAAATAGAATATTTTTAACCTTTTACTCTTTTTTTTTTTGAAATTTGAAATGAATGTCTTTAACCTTATCTTATTAGAAAATCTTTCTCTTTCACTTAGCATTCATCGGTTGTGTTGTCCTAACCTCTTTCTTTCTCTTTATTGTATTGCAAAACTCTTATCCCTATATTTTATTGCATCAGAAAGATAATAATAGCATTGGTTGTAACAAAATAAATGGTCCGACAACTTTTCACTTTAATGATAATATTTACTCGCCCTTACTGGTAGAAAATAACAGTATATCTGTATGTATTATATCATAAATATTTACTACCCATTACTGG